>OMNZ01025429.1:0-26347 GCA_900303255.1 Lesueurigobius sanzi | reverse complement strand
TGTTGTTTGATGGCGTTTTTTATTTGTAGATATTGGAAATTGCAATGTTGTGGCAGATTGTGTTTGTCCCTGAGAAGGTCGAAGGTCATGAGAGAGCCACCCTCAAACAGGTCCCCCAGGCTGGTTACTCCTCTCTCTTTCCATAATGGGAAGTTTATAGGTTTGTTGTTTATTTTGAACATGGGGTTGTGCCAGATCGGAGTACAGTTAGAGTGTTGTAATTTTGTGTTTAGTATTTTATTTGCAGTCCACCAGGCGCATAATGTTGTTTTTATTGTGTTGAAGTTAAAACAGTTATGAGTTTTGATGGTGTTGTTAATAAATGGGAGTTGATAAATAGGGAGTTCGTTGCAGAGGGCCTGTTCTGTGTCAATCCAGTTTGAGTTATTATTGGATGTCCATTGGTGAATATAAAGTAGTTGCTGTGATAGGAAGTAATGGTAAAAGTTTGGAGCGCTGAGTCCGCCATATTGTTTGGGTCTCTGGAGTGTTGTTAGTTTGATTTTGGGTTTTTTGCCTTTCCAGTAGAATGAAGTAATTGCAGAGTGGAGGGTGGATGGACAGGTGTCATTGAAAATAGATAATTGATTCGGGGGAGGATGTTCATTTTTATTGCAGATATGCGACCAATAAGGGAGAGTGAAATCTCACTTTCAGGCTGAACAAACTCTAACCCAGCAGCCATGTTACAACTAGCCCCGAAGGGGATCTTTGAAGTATTCCCACATCTTTACCAAAGTACTAAAGTATTTCCTCCAGACATTGTGCCCTGGATAAATATAGCTCTCTCTGATTGTTCCACTTTCAAACTTGAAATTGAACATTTAAAAATTGAACATTTAAAAAAAAAAAAATTGACTCACCCTGCCAACAGCCAAACAAAATGGCCTCACACCAAAACTGAAAGGACTTCTATGATGGCATCACACTGCTGCATGACCTACATATAGGGCTCACTATCTAAATGATGGAGTTTGACTCATAGGCTTTTCTGCTAGGACCAAAGTTACAACTTACCCCTGTTACATTTAGCCCCAGTCTCCCCTACTCAAGTAAATGTTACGATGAATACTTTTTTATTTTTACTTCACTACATTTTTGAACTGCAGTAAAAGTATTTTATGTGATCTCTCTATGACAAAATAGTTTAGACTTGGTTTAGTGATTTACTCGTTTAGACCTTGTTTAGCCCTGGTTTAAACCTAGTTTAGTCCTGATTTAGACCTCGTTCTAGTCCTGATTTAGATCTGGTTTAGTCCTGGTTTAGACCTGATTTAGACCTGGTTTGATTCAAATTATTGAAAAAAAAAAAATCCTGCACATTTAACCCTTAAATTATTTAACTTTTTAATTATAAAGTACATTTTATATTGGATACTACTTTTACTAAAGTAGAAATGTAATCTGATACTTTTACTTAAGTAAGAGTATTGAGTACTTCTTCCATGACTTCCATACCATTCCCGCAGGTTGTTGACCAAAGGTGGCCTGGTTTATACACATTTCTTTTCAAAATGGTGCATTGCAGCTGGACGTTGATGTTAAAACTAAGACAGATTGTGTTCCATGACTAAAGTATTTTACTTGTATCTTGAATATTTTAATTAACATTTATGAAACTTAATAAATATAGTGCGTGAGGAAGCATACATCTGTACATGAACAACAGCAAGAAGGTAAACACACAAAGAGGAGGAGACAACAAAAGGAAGGTTTTGTAAGTGCCGCAAACAAACTGTACAAAAATATCATTTCAACTTTAAAGCAATAAAGGCTCCCAAGGCACTTGACACAACTAATGACTTATTAAGACTAATGCACATCAAAGGAGCAAATACATTTAAATCCACATGACGTCACACCTTGGTCTACTCCGGGTTCTTCAAGCGTCTCGGACCGACTGGGCAGCACCATGACGGACGACAGCTGCATCACTCACTGTGCGATTGGTCTCATCCAACATGACAGACGCTGGTCACGTGTCTGAAGGCGACCCATTGTACAAAATACCATTGTGAATTTGCACAAATATATTCAGAAAATAATGTCGGATTGTTTTGTCTGTAAGGTCTTGGTAGATGCTGAAGCTACCACACTTGTGTCCACATTAGAGATACACGATGGTTTCCTCCTTGGGCTCTTCTCCGCTGCTGTCGGTCTCTGTAGACAACAGCTCCACAGGGTCACCGTGATGTGGAAGCACAAAGTCTTGAATGTAGCCGTCTGTGGTGACATCTATGTGGAGGAAAAGAGCCAGAGACAACCGCAAATGTTATGAACTAAATTACACAGGGTTTATACAGGTAGTGCTCAAATACTACATTTTTAATGCCACAAATCAGAACATATTTAATATTAATTGCCATATTCAAAAGAAAATTTGATACAATGGACAATTTCTGACCAGAAATACAGTAGGATTTCTGCTAAAACTCCAGTCTAGATCCTAATGTTTGTATTTTTGACAAACTTAGGCTGTAAAATTAGTTGAGCAATGTCATTATTTTCCAAGAACTTTTGATTTAATGCTGGTCTGAATTATATTTAATGCTTTTTAATGATATTTATGGCCTTATTTTTGACATCATACATTTAATTACTTTTGTACAGAAACCCTGTTAACTTATTTTTCAGAAAATCTTAAAGTGACTAAACCTGATCTGTTCCTAGTAGTGGAATTAGGGCTGGGCCATATCGTATCGCATATCGTTATACCGGTATGAGTTTTGGATATCGTTGTAATTTTTTTATATCGTTGTAGATGTGTATATGCAGCTGATTTTGACTGATGTCTGGACCAGCGGCAGCGTGTTTGCAACGTAAAATGGATTGAAGGATGTACAATATGTTATTTGAGTAGATCAAATTTGCGAGGAAATTGGGATGGCACAAAAAGAAAAAAAAGAAAAATAGGCATAAAGCTGGGATTTAGAATTTTTTTCCATTGTCAATTATATCGTCAAATATATCGTTATCGTGATATTTATTTTTTATATCGTGATATCGATTTTAGGTCATATCGCTCTGCCCTAAGTGGAATTAAATTAGTTTTTTCCTCCTTAAGTAAATTGCAAACTCAAACATTTGTGAAAATAATACTGTGTATCTCAATAGAAAGCATTTATTGAAAAGAAAAAAAAAAGTTTGCAAGCTAGTTTTCTAGCTTCATGACCCTAAAAAGTGACCCGCCAGTTGTGAAATGTGCTTATAAACTTATAAACTCATCTCTGAGAAGAGACAGGATTTTAGAAATGTGTTAGGAAAGTTGGGAATGTGTTTGGACCACAACTGTCAATTTATTTTCGCTCCCTAATATTAAATATCAGGTATAGTGCCTTTAAAGCAGAAAGTACATGGCATTGGCAGTTTTCCATGAATATCAAATGTCATCTGCAGCATACATACTGTACATATAATTGTTATACTTTTGTTAAAATATTTTGTGATCCAAAATACACTACAGGAAACTGGACATTATCCAAATCAAAATTTTAATTTAACCTCAATAATGTACTGAGTAGTAATAATAAGTATTATACAAACCAACTGAGTCATAATTATACATGTGCTGCAAACTGGATTGTCTCGAGATCTGAATTTTAAACCACTTTGAACGGACATACATTTTTACAAAATATTTCATTGCTTTAATGCTTTGTTGTTGAGCTATGTTTTGAGACTAGCTGTGGAAAAGTGCGCTTAATCCAGTCATCAGCAAATAATGAAAACAAAAGTCCTTTGTCTGAAAAAAATAAACCGAAGCCTTGGAATAACTGGTATAACTGTGGTAACTGACAATTCTTTTGCTTTCCCCATGACTCAGAAACCAGAAATATCGGTGCAGCTCTGGTTGGAAGATCCAAGGGTCTGTCAGGAGGGCAACCGTCTTTGTCGCTGGGTCTTCCAACAAGATAATGATTCAAATTAGTCCAACAGTTCCTAAAGAATACCAAAACCAAGGTCTTAGAGTGGCCCGCACAGAGCCCAGACCACAATCCTATAGAGAATCTGTGGCGGGTGCTGAATGTAAATGTCCATGCTCGGAAACCATGCAATTTGGACCAGTTAGAACAATTTGCAATGGAGGAATGGGCCAAAATCCCCCAGGAGATGTGTGCAAAGTAACCTAGTTAACAACTACTCAAAGAGGTTGTTGTCAGTTGTGGCTCAAAAAGGCGACACTATTGACTATTAATGACCAGGGAGATAATAATTTTGGAAATACCATTTTTGCCCTTTTTTGTTTAAACTTGGTGTAAACAATAAAATATCTTATTTAAACTTATTGGACATTGTCTTTATAGTGTATAGTGTTTCTAGAATAACAAACACTTATTGCTTATGGTCATTTTCATGGAGAAATCAAGAGTAATGTCTAATTTTATAATTGTGGCTACGACTGTAGCAGGACAGTAAACACAGTTGTTTCGCAAAAAACGGCTTCACACAAGCACTAGCCATCAGTAAAAAAAATAAATGTTTGTGTTCTCTTTCATCTGTCCTCTTTCAGTCAGGGTATGTAAACTTTTGGGCACAGCGTATATAGTAATTTCATGGTATAATGTGCATGTAAGGAGGCAGCGTATGACACTTAGGTCACAGATGCAGAACTATTTATTTTTGTCATGTCATAGTAAAGAGTGCAGTGAACAATGAGAGTAATTTATTTTTTCACTGAGGGTGGTACACATTCAATAACGAGGAAAGGAAATACGATGATCAATGACATCAGAATGACACTGTGGACTATCCTCAGAGAACAGAAACTTTACATCAGCTGCTTTTAACACTGACCCTGTTTTACACAATCTGAGGGAGCAGACATTTGTAATTCCCCTCACCCTTTAGTAAATGCAGGAATAATAGTGGTGACAATAGATTAAGGAGGTCAAGGAAGGACTGGGCTGAGACATCTGGAGTTAAATACAGATTAATATGTGTCTACATTCATCAGTTACACCCCCTGCCCTCGGCCGGCGCCTGATGTGATGACAAGTAACACTATAATGAGTTCTGTAAAGATTTTTTAAGATCGATATCCCTATCAGTCAGTCATTGCATGAGAACTATTATTCACACGCTGTTGTCTGCCCTGTAACTCCTCAGATACAGAAACAATTGATTTCTTGGCTGCTGCAGGCGGCAGCTGAGGACGAGCGCTGGTACAGGTTGAGGACTGTGGTTTGGGGAGTAGCAAAAAGACAAGGATTAACTAGAAAGGCCAAACAAACACCACTGTTTATGTGTGGATGCACAACGCACACAAAGAAACACACTTGGTATGTTTGTTTTTCCTCACAACAGTTCTAAGACGGAGGTAAGGACAAGAATTATGTTGTAATAGGTTTTAATACAAGATCTTTGATTTGTGATAGTCCTGCTGGAGGTTAAACATGAATTAAAATCAGCTTGTGAGTTTCTTTTTTTCAGACACTAGGATTAGAAATGTTGTTCCTTTACCTTGACATATTTCAGCTGCTAACTGCGAGCCATCATGAAGTAAAATCACCTGTTGTCGAGCAGCAGTTCATTCTCTGCCAACAACCTTTCAACTGTAGCTCTCTCTCCATTTCAAAGGTTTTCACTTTTTATTTTGTTTCCAAGACTATTTACATTAGGGCTGGGACAAAATATTGATTTTCAAAGTATTGCAATACCCGATAGCCACGATAACAAGTATCGATACTTTATTCAAGTATCAATACTTTCAATATTAAAAACCCGCCGACGACTTCTGTGAATATCTCCGAAACCTAACGTCATAGAGACTTACTGTTTTCGACATTGAAAAGATGAGACTTGGGGCTTTGGTTGGCGCCAAAATGTTTTAAAACATTTTCAAAACAATTGCAAATGTATAGAGAATGAATGCAGATGGGACATAGAAAGCACTCGATGGTGCATCAGGAGGAGGAGTTTAAGAAGAAAAAAAAATAAAATCCATGTGATAAAGACCCATAATTTTAAAAAAGACCCAAAATTTTAAATGGCTGTTGAACAGTTAGCATTTTGTTATATTTTGTTGTGTTAATGGATTTTTCAATGTTAACACTTTAATAAATGAAATAAAAAAAAACTTTATTTGGACACATGATTTTTCACATTTTTAAGGTAAATATTATCGCAGTATCGCAATCCGGATCGTGATTCGGATCGTGACAAAAGTGGATCGTCCCAGCCCTAATTTACATTGTATGATTCTCATTGAAGGCATTAAACTATGAATTAACACATATGGAATTATGTAGGAAATTTAAAAAATATTCTATAAATATTATGTTCTAGATTCTTCTAAATAGCCCATTAGTCTTTTGGCATTTTCTCAATGAGCTTCATGAGGTCGTGACCTGAAATGGTTTTGAACAGTCTGTGAACTGAAAACCATTTCTGGAGGCTACATTGTGAAGCTCATTGAGAAAATGCCAATCAAACATAATTCCATATGTGTTCATGGATAAATTGAATGCTTTCAGTGACTCTTAAAAATAAAGAGAAAAAAACCACACATCAAAAAGTGACCCCACACTTTTGTGTGGTAGTGTGTACAGTATACATTTGAACTAGATTTGAACTAGATTTAGGTTGTTACCAGTGGGTGTGTGCTCGTTCCCCAGGCCTCCTTCAGGAGAGTAGAAGTATTCAGAGCCCATCACCCAGCCCTGGTCGTCAGCTTGTG
Organism: Lesueurigobius sanzi; assembly: GCA_900303255.1. Classification (NCBI taxonomy): domain Eukaryota; kingdom Metazoa; phylum Chordata; class Actinopteri; order Gobiiformes; family Gobiidae; genus Lesueurigobius; species Lesueurigobius sanzi. The sequence goes on along the minus strand of OMNZ01025429.1, from coordinate 19,671 downwards.
GTTGGGGAGTGCTAGGATCACTGGGGTGTCGTCTGCTGTTGGATCGAGCCAGCAGGGCGTTGAGGCAGTTATGTGCAGAGGGGTCATTTTGTCTGTGCAGGATGTGACGGTTGTTGCTGCAATTGGCCTCATTCACAAATACAGAGCCATTATCATCAGGGTCTGCAGGCTGAGTCACGGCTGGGTTCTGAGAAAACAAGCAACATTGGGAGATAAATAAATAGTGAAAAAAAGAGAAAAAGGAGAATAGGTTGATGTCCATGCAGAGGCTATGCATTCTGTAAATAAAAAAAACAAGACATAAATTCAAGCTTTAGTTATAAATTATAACCTGGCAGAAGCCATATTGATATGTCTAGTACTCTAAATTGAGTTCTGTATGTTATCAATCTGGGATGGCTCCTGTTCAAACTGTCCGTGAAAAGGAGGGACATTCATTACAATACTTTGAGCTGATTGGGTGAAGTCGCAGCTAATATCCGCCTTCCATAATGTGCTTTTAGCCAATCATAGCAGTGAGTCGTGACGTATCACATGGAATGACAGGAGGGTTGGGTTGGAAAAATAATAATAAATAATTCAAAAAGGGTAGGGTGTGTAATGTGTTGAACATCTCATCTACAAAGTCCTCCGGTGGAGCCATGTTTGTTTTGCCGAGGCAGTAAGCTACTGACTGTCGTCATACCTACATGTCCCACCCCCAGACACACAACTGCATGTCATTGGTCTAAACAACAGCTGGTTACAAAAAATGGATCCATCACTTGGAGGCTTTCAAGATGGATTGGTTGCGAGACTGAAAATTCAGATCTTGCAACAATTCATCTTGCGCAAGGTTACTTTTAAATGAATATATAACCCCAAATTATTATGATTATTATTTTTTGACAGGTGTGAGCAATAGCCACTGTCATTGGTTGACAAGTGCACTGGGACGCCCTTGTCTGTCCCACTGCTAACCTCAACCTTTCCTTTGACCAGCTGGGGATGCCTGATTCATTTTAACCTATTTGGACCTACTGTATGTTTGTTTGTGTGTCATTTGATATGTCTCTGACCCTGTGAACCAATGCCTCTGGCCCTGATCTCCATTTAGATGGAGATCAGGGCCTTAAATGCTTCTGCAGGCCCAATACTTTGAATATAATTCTAATAATATAAGCATGGCTGAAATGAATAACAACTGAAAGCAACGCGATATGACTGACTTTATGTAACAGCAGCATTTGTTTTTAGCAGTTACACACATTCTGTAGAGCTTCATCTCTCTGATGCTACATTATGACATGTATTAAAAGAACACCCTTACCGTACAGGGCTAGTGCTGATGTACTAATCAAACAGACTATGAGTAATGGCGACCTTGAGTAATGGTAATGTGTTAACAACACACATTGATGCTGGGCCATGAGGCACAGGCCTCTGGTCTTAATTATTGTGCCGGAGCTTTCAGTTGCATCAGTTTCATTATCATCAATCAGTGTAATGTTTATTGGGGCAAAATTGCAGGAGCCCCAGACAAACGCTGTAGCAATTGCTCTCATTATAGCGGCTTGTATTTCATGGAACTGTGTTGTTTTAAAAAAGCAAAAATATATCATTCCACTTCCTATCCACATCCCAACAGATTTGTTTTTGTTTCCTCACCGGATGCCTGTCCAATGGTATGAGCATGTGTGGTATAACAGTGCCCCTCTGCTGACTATGTTTCCAGATTTGAAGTCTCTTCTGCTGAGTCTCCAGTTGTTCACGTTCTTTCTCCACACTCTTCTGGCCTTCTCTGAGCCTTTCTAAGCTCTGCTGATACTCCTCCAACTGTGCATCTAACTCTGCTCTCTCACGCTTCAGTCTCTCTGCCTTTAGGTGGCACTGTTTCTCCCTCTCTTGCAGCTGTCTCTCTTGCTCCTCCTGTTGGCTCTCTCTGGCGTGGCATTCTCGTTCCCAGCGATCTTTTTCTTGCCGAAGTTGATCCTGAAGCCTCTGAGCTGTGGCTACTTCCTCTTTCTGTTTCTCCAGGTTTCTCTGTTTCTCCTGTTCTTGCAGCGTGTTGCCCCGCAGACTGGAGAAGTGCAGTCTGCGTTTTGGATGAGGCGAGGGCCGTTCACTCTCGACCAGAAGCAGTCGCTTCACTTCATACCAGCTGTCCTGAAGGGTGACTGCAGCCTGGCACAGGAGAGGACACACAGGTATAACAGTCAGGCAAATACTGTAGAAAGCCTCAACTAATCTTTAACCCAAATTATATAAACCAGTTGAATAGTACATAGCATAGTTTTATGTTGCACTGCAAGAGGAAAAACTGTTCTTAATCCTATTCCAGATTAGTTTCCCGGTAAATTTTGAATATGCAAATAGTGTCTTAGCTCAAAAAACATATGTTCAATGCAAATTCCACACATACGGGTCATTTTATTTCCTTGTGGCAAATTTCTATTTACATAAATGTGTGCACCAATTTGAGTCACTATACTAACTTACTTTGAGGAATAATAAAAGGTAACACTGTAAAATGTGGATTCAATAATGAATAACTAAAAACAATGTCTTTGGGTAGGGATGTAAAACTGTACCTTGAGACTGTAGAGTAATTGTGTCAGACTTTGAACACTTTGAGAGACCTGCAAAGAGAAAGAAAATAGAACAATCCAAAACGTGTTCAAGACAGAAAAATAAAGTTGAATTCACTCAGTATTTCAAGTCCTTTACCCCCCTCTAGTGGCAGTTTTAATCTAGCTCTCTAAACTCTAAAAAGTACATTTACCTCAGCAAACCTGAACATAATTGTTTCATCACTGGGAGAAATGAACAGCCCTTTAACTTTATTATAAACTAAATCAATAGTTTTCTCAATAAGACTGAAAATAAAGATTGTCTCGTTTTGGCTGTAACGATTAGACAATGGAAAGGGCTCAAACAATGCCTAGTCTCTGTGCACCCTTAGTTTGATTACATATACACAATATTATAAAAGGTGTTTTTGATTTAATTGTATTTTAACAGAATGTACCTTGCAGATGATATCTTTTTTCTGCATTTCCCTTAAAGAATGCAAAGCAGAGTCTTTGGTCCAAGCCTCCTCATTGGGCTCAGGACCAGTCACAGATGTTAAGTCCGAAAAAGCCTCCAAATTTGAGAGGGGGGAGCAAGAAAACGCTGAATCAATATCTGACTCAAGGCTGCCCCCTGGTGTTGAATATATCTTTGGTGAAAGGATGGTTTTCAAGTTTTCAGCTAGAAAGAGAACATACATAAATCATAAATCATACACTGCATTATTCATGAATACATTATTAACAGTATCAAAAGCCTCACCTTCTCGTAGAGCTGCTTTCAACAGTAGAGCAGCTTGTGGCATGTCCTCCTGGTGCCGCTGAACCAACAGTCTTGGCTCGACAAGAGAGTTGTCCGTCTCTCCAGTGATTGTGGAAAGCTCCGCATAGATCTGGAGTTTCTCCTCTAGGCTGGAGCAAATTTGTTGATCATGGCTATGTAGACTTTCTAAAACACAAGGACAAAAATCATTTAGAGCAGCGGCTCTCAAGGGCGCAAAAGTGGGTTGCCAAACCATTTTCAGTGGTCCTTTCCTAGGGAACATTTCTTTTAACATTTGCATAAAAAGTGTGTGATCTGTTAAAGGCACGATACCAGATTTTTTTGAAATTACAAATAATGAAAGAGGGAGTGAGTAAATTTAACCAATTTCCTCACTTTCCTCACACATTTCTATTTATTATTTCATTTATTTTTTTTATTGAATATGGACATAACAATAACAGATGGCGAACCAGATGCATTGTTTTAAGTGTTATAGCACATCTGCTAGTTTTCAACACTAGTCCACAGGGGGCTTTTAATTTACAAAAGATAAAATACTTTTCATACAAGATCAAAACAAGGCACATTTTACACATGAGAACAACTCTGACCCGATCTAAAGATGTTCATATTAGTCTACAGTTTTAGTCCAGTGGGGAGAGAGTACATCCAGCATCTCATTTCTTCATAAAGTAACGGTTAAGGTGGTTAAGGTGAACTGTCCCTGTAGGGAAATTTGTCCTCTGCATTTGACCGATCCGTCAGGAGCAGTGGGCGACCGCAGTGCAGCGCCCAGGGCCCATCTCCAGATGTGGAGCCAGGCTCATGGTGAGAATCACCTGACTTGGTTTTAACCAAATGTGCATGTTTTGTGTTGATGGGTGAAACCCATCCAGACACAGGGAGAAACATGCAAACTTCACACAGAAAGGCCTGCACGGGCCGGGAATCAAACCCAGGACCTTCTTGCTGTGAGCGATACTGTATCTACTCAGCCACCGTGCCGCCAGAGATAAGTTTATAAGTGTGTTTCACAGTTTGCAAGGTCACAGAAATAAGAGAAAAGTATCCTGCAGGACCAAACTAACTACCAACTATGAGAAGTTTGGCTGGTCCTGCGACTTATACTCCGGTGCAACTTATATATTAAAATATATTATTTCATATTTGTCATTTTCACACTGATTCTCTTCTTTATGCTATAGTTATCTGAATAACTGTTAATATTTTACGTTAACATACCAGGCACCTATTCAGTTTGTTGTTTATGCTTTGTGTAGCTGAATAACCATCAGTGTGTTAGGTTAGCATTAGCATACTGTACACCTATTCAGCCTGTTGTTCTCTATTCTTTTGTTATTATTATAACTTGCCTTTCAAGATGACATGTCTGTTCTTGGTCTTGGATTTTGTAAAATAAATTTCCCCCAAAAAATGTGACTTATAGTCCAGTGCGACTTATATACTGTATGTTTTTTCTTCTTCATTATGCATGTTTTGGCTGGTGCGACTTATACTCCGAAGTGACTTATAGTCCTGAAAATACAGTATATTAGATGCACAGTATTATTTCCAAAAATGTCTCAAATTCATTTTATTCAACTACTGGGAAAAAATCTGGTATAGTGCCTTTAAAATGATGATAAATTGTGATTGATAATAGCTTCAGCCTTTTGGGTTTATTCAACACTTAAATCGATGTATAATGTAGCAAACCATGAAACTGAAAACCGTTGATTAGATTGCAATAATGATTGTTATTTGGGTCACGGTCTGAAGGGTGATAGTGGGTCTCGACGTGATACAAGTTGAGAACCACTGATTTAGAAGCGCAGAACAATTGCATGACAAAAAATGGTTAAAATTTTTTAAACCTTGTAATCTTTGGATCTTCTGTATACGAACTTCCGCAGCTCTTTTCTCCTCTTCTGATTCACTCGTGTAGTCTTGCTCTCCCTCTGGACAGCTGAGCCAACAAATAAACACAGTGTCGTTTGATCGCGCATTTCAAATATGGTTAACATTTCGTCATGACTCAAACCTCTCCACGGCGTCCCTGATGAGTCTCATCCAGGTGTTACGCTCATCTTTAGAACAAGTGTGGACTTCATACATCTCCGGCCCCGCGGAGGAGGCACTGATCAAGAACATCCCTCTCTCCTCGTTTGCCACCTCTCGCACGATGAGTTTCTGCAGTGCAATGACTGGGGGTTTCTGGTCCTGTCAACAACAGCAGCAACAGCCAACAAACATCATAATACAACATGGGTGCTTAACGTTCAAATGGTTTATGAGCAATGTGCCTACCACAGCAGCAAAGACGAACTTTTGATCTTTTTCTTGTAGGAAGATCAGTGTGTCCGTTAGAAGGAGGGCCAAAACATCTGTGAGCAAGTCGAATAAGTATTTAATGGCAAGAAAAACGTTAAACCCATACAGCTGTGGACAAAGGTTTACATGCCCTTTTAATCTTTGGCCATTTTTCATAGAATATGAATGATAACACAACAGGGTTTATGCAGGTAGCAGAAAGTCAAATTTAATGCCATTTTAATGCCCAAATACTAAAGTTTCAATGCCACAAATCTGTGCATATGTATTATTAATTTCCATTAAAAAAGGAAAAGAGGAAAGTGCTTCAGAAAATCATTAACACTGCTCAGAAGATCACTGGCTGCCCTCTCCTCTCTCTCACAGAGCTATGTTGCCTCAAGAAGGCCCAAACCATCATCAGGGACACCTCACATCCAGGACACTCCCTCTTTCAATTACTACCTTCAAGGAGTAGGCACAGGTTTAATTAAGACCAGGACAAATAGATTTAAGAACAGTTTTTATCCAATTGCAGTTGCCACACTGAATGCTGTCAAATGTGACCGACCATAGGCCTAATGTAACTGATGAGTGTGACATGTTGTGTGTCATTTTAAATAATTAATTGCCTTTTAACATTTATTTACATTTTTTGGAAGACACCAACTGGACTACAACATTTTCATTGTACTTGTTGCAATGACAATAAAGATTATTCATTCATATTCAATAGGAAATTTGACACAACAGACAACTTTCCAACAGCAATAGTGTATAATTTCTGCCAAAACGTTAGTCTAGATCCTATGTTTTTGTATGTTTGACGAAGCAGCAAAATTAGTTGAGCATTAAGGCAGGGTTATATCATATAAAAGAGAATATCACATGCATAATATGATATGGCCCAGCCAGATATGGATGAAGCCAGATTTTCATTTATGGTTTTATTTTGCTCATGTATTGATGATGAAGATGGCTGCCGAGGGCAGGAGGGGTTTGTTGGGCTCCTCTCCAGCCCTCTGTATTTTACAGAAATTCTTATTGTTGCTTTGTGCTTGGAGTTACAATTTTTCACTTTATAAAGGTACCACAGCTGACTTAAATTGTGACCAAACTAAGCTCTACATGTTTGGATATGGACAAAGCACTTTGCATTCAAAGCTTTGGAATTCACTGCCGAACGAGCTTAAGACCATATCTGACTTTAAAATGTTCACCACCAGGATTAAGTCTTTGCTTAAAAGTGGCCAAAATAGTACCCATTTGTAAATAGCACTGTGAGTGAGTGAGTGAGTGAGTGAGTGAGTGAGTGAGTGAGTGAGTGAGTGAGTAAATGATATTGGTTTTTAGATCATGTAAATACTAGGCGTGTGACAGTGTGAGCGTATGAGGGAGTTTTAGAAATGTTTGTGTGAGGACGAATGAGTCTAGGCTTGTAATGAACTGTAATTCATTGTGTAGAAAGGCCCAAACAGGGACTGGAGTTGTGAATTAGCAATAGCTATAAACTCTTTGTGCATCACATCAGCTGCAAACTGTGTTTTGTAACTGTCTGTCTGCATTGTCCCTGTCAAATAAATAAATAAATTAAATAAAAATAATTAGTTATTCAGAGGGGAGTGTTTGGATATTGTGTTTACTTTTTGAACAAACTAGTCATTAGTAAAAATTCTAATTTCACCTTGTTTTTGTTTGGTTCAAAAGTCAATACACCAGGCTAGAAATTATATATTGAAAAATCCCTCTGAACAAATCCTCAAACTATTGTTAAGTACAAGTTTGGAGTCTGAAGGAGCTACTAAAGGGGGGGATGTTGTAGCTACAATGTCAGAAAAATGTATTTTGAGAATATACAGTTGTATATACAAACATGTTTGTTTATGCTTTTCAACTAGAAACTAGCCAAATGTCCCTGATCAAAAGTTTTCATCTTGAAACAAATATCAATTTTGTCAGAGAGTCCTGTATTTCAGCTTAAGTGAATTTCCCTGGCAGTTGTTGACGGTCATGTACACGTTAGATCAACGACATTTGAATAGTTTCTGTTTCATTATGATTTCAAAAGAGTAAACTCAGTTCTTTGACAATAAATGGCTTCGCCCAAGCACTAACCATGAGTGGGAAAAAAGATTTTTGTGTCATCATTCATATTCTATAAAAAATGGCCAAAAGATTAAAAGGGTATGTAAACTGTAAATGAAGAGTTTATTTGCAAAAACAGATAAGTGCCATTGACAAAAATCAACATATGCTTGTAGTTTTCTCTTTTTGTAGATGAGATTTTAATGACCAGATCTATTTTAGTGCATCAGAAATATGAAGTCACTTATTATTGATCAAATTAATTCACCTTTAACTTTACTGGTGCTACCTGTAGAGTACGGTAATACAAATTTAAAACAACTTAGCAAAAAATTCAAAATGGAGATATCTGCTTTTGCAAACGAACTCTTCAAATAGTTCTATGGGGAAACATTGAATCATTGCAATAATTACACTTCTTATTGTAAAGATTAGGTCATTTCTTTGTTTCCAGGTGGAAGTTTACATGTAAAGAGATTAAACTGGCCCAAAACCTGAAGACAATAATCAAATGCTCTTCCATTAAAACCTTTGAACATCACTTTTTCTTGCCAATAACGTATGACATGTCCACATCAATATTATCATCAGCCTCATAGATATGTAACATGCTTAATTAAATGCCTTGCCTTTAAGTCTTCCTGTGGCAGATTTCCAGAAAAGCACACCCTCATGAGCCAGCGTTTGTCCGGGCCTCATCATGTTCTGCTTGCGGAAGGTGTGACCGTTCTTCAGTTTCGCAGAACTTCGATTCTCCATCCGTGTCCACACCTCCTGCAACTTCTGCTGCCGTTCGTGTTTGCTGACCAGGTGATTCACGGCCGCGATCAGTTCTCGAATCAGTGCGAGAGCTTTGGAAACATCACTGTGCTCCTCCGTGCCAGCTGTGGAAGAGGAGGAACACCGTTGAGAGCAGCGGAGTTGGTGTCACAGTGTGTCCAGCAGACGGCAGCAGGAGACCTACTTTGTGTGTACTGCAAAATCCTTTCGAGCAGAACTGGGTACTTTGTAATCCTTTGAGTTACTAGCAAGATGCACTCTGGAATTTCCCGTCTTCGCACTAAGTAGTTAGTTCCTTGTTGCTTTAAAACAGAAAACGAAAACATGTCAAGGCCAGACATTGCGTATTCAATTTGAGACTTTAGCTGTCTCATATTACTGACATAAATATGAGAAAAAAATGTATTGCAAATTTCATATCAAAATAAGGTATTTTATGTATAAAAATGGCTAAAATTGCCTATAATGTTGACTATGAAATCTAAATAATGGCTAGAGCCAGGTTTAAATTTAGGATGTTATTTGTTGATATATTAGTTATAAAGATTTGTTCCAGCAAGCGCCACCGCTTCCTATACGCCTCGCACAGCAGTGTCTGGCTGTGCTGAGTGAGAGACGAGCAGAGATAGGGAAACGAAGGAAGTTGGCAATTTGAGCCGGAGAGCGGCTTGGCTGCAGGGGCAGGGAAGAGAAATTCAGGTTTTTGGGGGGGGGGGGCATTCATTGTTTTTGGTGTTGATCCGAGAGTGGGTTTAAGAAGTTACTCTTCATCAAGCTGCTTTTTTTTTTTTAAAGGGCCCTGGTTCCAATGGGGATTTTGGATATTTTATCAAGTGTTTGAATAAAGTAGTTATTGGTGAATAAATCTGTAAAAATTCAAATTTCACCTATTTTTTTGCATTCAAAACTCAATAAACCAGGCTAGAAATATAAATATCTTCAATATTGCTAAGTACAAGACTGGAAGGTGCAGAGTCTGTAGGAGCTACTTAAGTGGAAATGCTGCCGCCACAATGTGAGAAAAATAAAGTTACATTTTCTCATATAGTTCTATGGAGCGATGTTGAATCAGTAAATAATTACACTCCTTATTGTAAAGATTAGGTCATTTACTTGTTGCCATGTAAAAGTTTATATGTTAAGAGGGCAAAAACATGCAATAAATGATGTCCACTGTAAAAACTGTTATATATACCTTTATAAAACTTTGAAATTTCTTGTTATTTAATTGAAGTTCTTTGAAGAAGCTGACTGCTTCATTGTGGTGACTGCAAAACTCCCCGTACAAATCAGTCATTCTCTTCCCATTCTCATCTGAAAACTGTAGAGAAAACACAAGTCAGCCAACTGATATCGAAACTGTCAGGTATGCAGAAAAACCTAAACTGGTCTGATCAAAAAGTAAGCACTTAAACACACGTCAGCCAACATGTGCTGAGAACGCCCTGAACACAGCCGCTCACCTGCTGGAGCAGCACGTCCCCGATTCGCTGAATGAGGTAGTTTTGCCCTTGAGGCTGTGAGTTCTGACGCCGCTCCTTCATGGCGGCAAAGAAGCCGTGGTGGAAGAGCAGCAGCTGGTCCAGACAGGGGAAGAGTCGCTCCACTGCGTCTGCATCCAGCTGGACTTCCTCTTTCACACCTCTCCTGAACACCTCCGCCATGATGTGCAGAGTCTGAAGGTGGTGGATCTCAGTCTGCATCAGCTCTGCAGAGACATACAAAACCAACATCTTTAGCGGCAGCGGATGAAGTTGGGCCGGGGCTGTTCAGAAGTGATGTAAAATGCCCTGTCTTTGGGTACTAATGCATTTTCCTTTTGGCCTATCCTCCTAAAAAGCACGGTAGGTTAATGGTGATCATTTTAGCACTCAAGGTAAATCGTTTCTCATGAGCCGTAATGCGCATGTGTCCAAACTCAACATTATAGGCTGAAGAAATGGCAAAGAAAAAGGGAGAGGGAAAACAAACAAAAAACAAAAGGTATTGTACATTTATTTGCTGGAGATGGGCAATATAGGTAACATTATGTACTCTCTGGAAGATGTACAATTTAGACGACTTCCAAACTCAACAGACTAACAAAAAGCTGGAAAGGGGAAAGAAATAAAATAATAATAATAAATTGGAACTTTTCTAATAAATGAAATAATTCTAATAATATAAATGAAAAAAGAAAAATGTGGTGTATACTTGTAATTGTGATATTCCTTGAAATAACACAAACAGCTATAAAAAAAGATAAAAGAAAAAAAAGAAAAGAATTGCATAACATTGCCAAAGGAAGAGCCTCAAAAGGACCATGTGCAGCGCTGCAATTGTTGTCACAATAAAATGCTAATAAAAACCAAAGTGAAACTGCAAGCCCACGGAAATCTGCTATTCATATTTTTTTGGGCTGAATGCTATTATTTATTTTATTATTTATTCATTTCGAGCAAGTACTGTGCCAGCCAAAACACAAACAGAAAAGATACAGCAAAATGTTGGTACAGTCCAAAGTTGACTTAGTCCATGCAGTAAACACATGCATTGATGCTGGAAATGGAGTGTGGAGAAGAAGAAATGATTAACCCCCACCCCAATCTGAAAAACAAAATAGCTGCTTCCTTTTCCAATCATCTCGGAAATACCTCAACAACCAGTGTTATGCACATGTGCAAAACCACACACAGCACATGCTGACTCATATTTACACAGAGATTACCACTGGTAACAACGATTATCAAATTCCAACAATGGTAATGAGAATACCACAAGGGTAAGTACTATCTAATCCAACTGCTCACACATGAACATGATTAAATCTCTTTGTCTCTGTATCGTTCCCACACATTCTGTTTGTAAAGAGATTTGAAATGTCGGATGTTCTGACTTTGCTTTAGTTCTGTTCCATAACTTGACTCCACACAGAGACATAGAAAAACTTCTCCTGGTGGATATTGCAGTTGGAACTTTAAAGTTCCCAAATCCTCTCAACCCATGGGAATGTTCAAGATTTTGAGAAATGATATATATTTTCTTCCTTAATTCCGATAATCGTGAATAACTGCAATATTTCTTCATGCAGTAATCGTGACTCCAACTGAAATAGAATTCTACAACGTGAGCTCAGCCTATTTTGTTACTATACCGGTACCTGAGCAATACTTTTTTCGATACCTACACTAAAGTATTGGTCATCTAGAACAGAAGAATAATGGTTTCATTTATTCCATAAAAGACTATTCCCTTTCATTTTCTTTCTTTCTCAGGACCCGCCAGGCCATCTAATATCTAAAATATATTTGGCAGTTTTCGTTTTTCCCAATACAATTAGAACCTAAATATATGAAAGACTCATGTCATTCTATTTTATTTTTTGCCTTCAAACGTTCTCTTTTATTTGTTGGTGTTAAAATCTCTCAGTCAAAGACAAGAACAGCCTGAACATTGTTAAGATTAATACGCTTTTTTTTTACTTACCATAGATTACATCCTGCCGTTTGACGGATTTTTTGTCCTGCTTCCTACAAAATCTGTGATCAACCCATGAACTCCACGACTCGGCCTCATAATCTGCAGCGTCAGCCAAGATGTCCTTAAAAATATATGCATCTACACAATCTATAACAGAAGACCAGACAAAGCAACATTGAAACACCACTTTCATGCATTATTTTAAGTTCTTATACAATGATGTAAACATTCATGAATACATCTGTGTGAGTTCTCAGTCGTACAGGAGTTGTCCATCGTAGGCAAAGATTCTTCAGTCTTCATCTGTACTCTGTAGGTGAAGTGTAGGACGTTTCGTTCTTCATCCAAAGAACTTTGTCAGCACTGGGGCTGTGCATCTCCATCTCAAAGCCACCAATCACTCATTTGAGGACAGTGAACTTAAGATTTTAGCTAAAGAGAATAGATGGTTTGAGCGCGGAGTATAATAAGCCATATTTGAGAATCTATCCATGATAGGTTTAATTTAGCACCTATTTACAACAACATCCTTAGACAGAAAATATCCCTCTGTCATGCTAATGAGACTGGACCAGAGGCCAGGGCAGGGCCATAGCGAGCTGTGAACAGCCTTAAACAAAGCCCAGGGTAAGACCAGGGGAAGGTAATGAGCAGTAATTAGGCGTGAATAGGTTAAGATGTTTTTCTCCAACCTTTAGAAGCAAGAGAGGTGGGACTTAGAGGTGAACCCCTCCTACTGGTTCATAAAACACTACAAGCGTGTCAATTCCACTCTCAGTGCTGACTAAGTTCTTTGGATAAAGAACAAAACATCCTACACTTCACCTACAGCAGGGGTGGCTAACTCGTCAGAGACCAAGAGCCAAAATATTCACCCTTGATGCCAAGAAGAGCCACAAAATACACCGTTCATTTGTGCAGTCCAAACGCCATCCCACAGTCAGCATCACATTATATTTAATCATAAGAAACTCCAATTTTATGCCTGGCCTTATGGCATTTATTTTTGTTCAATAATTTTTATAAAAAATCTGGGGGTCAATTATGGAGAAAATTTTAAATCATGTGCAATTTCTTGTATTCTGGTGATTTACATGTACGATTTGTATCTGCTCATTGCCAAACAGTAAGAATTGGGCTACTATTAGAGCTAAAGGTTTTATTCCAATATTTAATTATATTTCTATTAAGAATAAATTAATAAATGTTGCTGCTCTGCTCAAACTGGGCCAATTTTTAATTAATTGACTATTTATTATCTATTTTTAGTGCAGGACAGTGTTAGTGTGTGGGGCCCTGCCCACTGAGCCACCTCCTCAGATTCGCTCCTGGCGAAACATACAAAGAAATGTAATAAGTCAAAGGAATACATTATTCTAATACCAAAAAGCTTTGTCAGCGAATTAACAGAATTGGCCCGCTCGTGGGTCTCTTAAGGAGAAACTAGTAGGAGGAGTTGGCCTCTAAGTCCCACTGCTCTTGGTTCTAAAGGTTGGAAAAAAACAACCTTCCTATTGATTCAACCTGGGTTTTGTTCAAAGGCTGTTAACACCTAACTATGGTCCAGCCCTGGCCAATCGACCGGCTTCATTAGCATGACATAGGTTTGGTTTGTGTCTGAGGATGTTGTTGTAGTCCTACACTTCACCTACAGAGTACAAATGAAGAATCTTTACCTACGATGGACAACTCCTGTATGACTGAGAACCTACACAGATGATTGTAATACCTTCTACTGGAGAGTGGTCAGCAGAGGGGGGATACACAGGAGTCATCAGAGGGTCTTCTGATGACTGGCTGGTGACTTTAGAGGGATCACATTCAGATTCTGAAACTTCATTGAGTCTGAAAAGAGAAGAATTCTAGTTTACGCCAGAACATAAATAAACCATAAAAGTGTGTGTGTTTAGGACCTTTCAACACTTCCTGAAAGGTGGGGGCATGGCAAAGGTCCAGAGTCTTTCTTGTCTTTACGCATCACAGCAGGCGAAAATGATGCCGCAGTGAGGATATACTGAGGCGCACTCTCTCGAACTGTGAAATCTGCAAACAATAAAAATAAATAAATAAAACTTAAGGAGAGACACTGCAGGCAAAAGGAAAAAAACATTTTTGGACAGTTTGCTCTCTTGACATACAAGCTTTCATCTGGAAACAAATAGATGACCTAATCTTTACAATAAGGAAAGTAATTATTGCACTGTTTCTCTGAAGAACTACAGAATATTGGGAAATTGTAACTTCAATGACCACTTCCTCAAAATAAATTTTTCTCACATTGTGGCGACATCTGCACTTCAGTAGCTCCTGCTGACTTTCCCCAGTCTTTGTCTTGTGCTTAACAGTATTTTCAAGGTTCATTCATAAGGATTTTTTGATATTTAATTCCTAACCTGATTTCTTGAGTTTTGAATCCCCAAAACAAAGTGAAATCTGATTATTATTTTTACAGATTTATTGAAATATTATATTATAGTCACAATCCCCTCTGAAAAAATCCTTGTAACAAATGAACAAAATAAAACCATACATTTAATCCTGGCTCAATCCATTGTTTAGATTTTGTTGCCAAAAATATAGGCAATTTCTTACCATTTTTATGTATAAAATGTCTTAGTTCTGCTTGTTGTATTATGTTATATTTCTTATATTGTTGTACAGCAATTTAGTGAACTTTTGGTTCTTTTGTGCTTAAAAAATAAATTTGATTTGAAAACATAAAATCACAGAAAACTGCTAATACATTTTTCCTCGTAATTAAATTAGTTTCAAATTGGTATCACTGTACATATACAAGAATATACATTAAAAAATACAATATTCAAGCTACTATTACGCTATGGTCCAATCATTTTCTGATATTCTGAAAGTACAAACAATGAGACAAGACGTGTCATAACATATTAGTGATGTAGAGGTGGAAGAAGTACTCAATATTCTTACTAAAGTAAAAGTGCAGATTCAGGACAAAGAATTTACTTTGGTAAAAGTATCAGATACAATTTCTACTTAAGTAAAAGTATAAATGTACAATGTACTTTATAAGTAAAAGGCAAAAATATTGTATATTAGAGTTTAATGTACAGAATTGTTTTAATCCTATCTAAACCAGGACTAAACAGGTCTAAACAAGAAAACCACTAAACCAGGTCTAAACCAGGACTAAACTAGGTCTAAACCAGGTCTAAATAAGTACACCAATAAACCAGGTCTAAATCAGGACTAAACCAGGTATAAACCAGGTCTAAACCAGGTCTAAACCAGGACTAAACCAGGTCTAAACCAGGTCTAAACCAGGACTAAACCAGGTATAAACCAGGTATAAACCAGGTCTAAACTGGGACTAAACCATTTGTACCTTTTACTTTGTTACTTTCCACCACTGGTCAAAAGTACTTTCTAATTGTCAATAAATTGTAGGTAAAATGGAAACTTTTGTGAGAACTTACTCTGAGGGAGGGATGCCGTCTTGTTCTTACCCAAGGGAAGAGCATACTTATTCTGAAAAGTCCAAAACAATGCAAATTATAATGGAAGTATAACAACTCAGAGTCACCTTTGGCCGTGCACTGACGCCGACTTACTTTTAAACACGGGGGGATGGACTCCTTACAGCTTTTATGAACAATGGCCGTGCAAACTGAAAGACAAGATTCATACATTTTATAGAATCAGCCAAACATTTATCGAGAATTGAATTGAATATGTTTGTTTGTTTAAGGAGAGACACTGCATTTAATGGTTAAAGGCATTTTATGAGTAAAAATTGCCTATATTTTCAGCGACAACATGTAAATACAGTTGTGCTCAAAAGTTTACATACCCCGGTAGAATTTGTTTTATTTTTTGGCCATTTTTCAAAGAAGATGAATGATAACACAAAACACTTTGATAGCTAGAGGTTGTGTGAAGCCATTTCTTGTGAAACAACTGTGTTTACTCTTTTTAAAGAATAATGATAATAGAAAGCACCAAAATGACCCTGATCAAAGGTTTACATACCCCAGTTCTTAATACCATGTACCTTTACCACTTTTTAGAGGGAGTCCTCAAGCTATTTTTCTCTGCATCCCAAACAATTTTCTTGGTAGTTGTTGCTGAAATTTTTGTTGGCCTACCTGATAGTAGTTCGGTTTCAAAAGACTCCCTCATTTCCCACTTCTTAATTAGAGTTTGAACACTACTCATTGTCATTCTCAGTACCTTGGATATCCTTTTATATCCCTTTCCTGTTTTATACAGTTCACCCTTTCTCGCAGATCCTGTGACAATTCCTTTGCTTTCACCATGATTCAGAAACCAGCAAAGTCAGTGCACCTCTGGGTGAAAGATGCAAGGATCTGTCAGGAGCCTACAAACTGACTGACCTTTTATACACACACACTGATTGGAAGCAAAAAGATCACAGGTGATAATGGTTACGTTTAGTAACTATTCGAACCTGTGTGTGTCACTTTTGTGCATGTTATTAGGCTAAGATCATCAGGGTATGTAAACTTGTGATCAGGGTAATTTCCACACAACCACTAGCTATCAGTGAAAAAAAAATCATTCATCTTCTTTGAAAAATGGCCAAAAAAATCTAAAATTCTGCCAGGGTATATTTTGAACACAACTGAATAGCCAGGTTTAAATGTATGGTTTTGTTTTGTTGATAATAGTTACGAAAAGTTGCTCAGAGGATATTTTGTTAAAATAAACTAGTAATTAGTGAATGAATCTGTAAAAATTCAAATTTTATCTTGTTTTTTGGGGTTCAAACCTCAATAAATCAGGCTAGGAATTAGATATTGAAAAATCACTCTGAACAAACCTTCAGAATATTGTTAAGTCCAAGACTATAAAAGCTGGAGTCCGTTGGAGCAACTATAGTGAAGATGTTGCCAAAATGTGTGAAAATGGTCATTTCAATGAGAAAACATTGATTCAATGCAATAATTACACTCCTTATTGTAAAGATTGTCATTCATTTGCTTCCAGGAAAATGTATATAATATTATTAAGAGATTGACAAAAAAAAACAGAAAGAGTTTTGCCTGTAGTGTCTCTTAATATGAAATCAGGAAAAGGTCAGGATGATGAATTACAGATTCTAACTCGGTGATATTAACTTACCAGAGCAATGCAAAAAGTCCTTTCCTGTGGCTGCCTTGTCACAGACCACACACATGGTGGGGCCCAAACACGAACCGGTGGAAAACTGGTGTCCGTTCAGCTGCCTGTCCTTCGCCTCTCGGTCTTTCTTGCTCTTGAAAAACCATGCCATAAGTATCATAAAGATGACCACACACAGACAGGTGAAAGAATATGCTATACAACACTCCTTTGGCAGAAGTTACTACAATATAAAGCAGAAGTGATCTTTGTCTAGTTTCTGTTTGTCCAGTAAACACGCCTCCATTTAAGGGGATAACTGTTTATAGGGATTCCCCGCCTTTTTCAACAAAAAAACAGGGAAGTGGGAAAAACACATTGACCCTCCATAGAAGGCTGTGCTACTGCGCCGACAAGGGATTAATTATTAAAAGGAAAGAGGGACACCGTGTTTGGACTGACATTCTGACCTTGAGCTGTTTCCTAAAGACATTTCCTCATTTGGCACACACAAACACATGAGTTTGTGGTTTACCTAAATTATGTTTCATCCTAATTTCTGTGTGTGGCTGATTGGTCTTCTTGCTGAAATGTTTACCTTGGATCTATTGCGTGTGGTGGACATTCTGTTCTTAAGGAAACTGAAAGTACGGATCACTTTGTGTTTCTCTGACTCCGCCTTTAGAGGGGTGTTGTACTTATCCAGCTCCTCCTCTTCGATTCTGCATGGGAACACACCAAGAGAAGTCTGTCAGGACATTGTTTATGCAGCTTACACAAATATAGGCGAGACGGTGTTGCGTTAGTTCAAACCGGGCATCTTTCAAATCTTTTGATAAAGTGCTGTACGAGTTCATCCCAGTGTTAGGTGTATCCAAAACCAAACGTCATTTTAGTCACAACAAGTGGTGAAAGGATGAGGGTTATACTTCCACTGTTAGTGCCGTTGTTAGAAGGAAACACGAACATTGATGCGTTGATGCAATTGTTAGTTTGATTGTAAGTAGAACAAGAGACTTTTTAGTTGTTAAACATTTCTGTCAGGGATTAGTCTTGACTACTACTTAAGTTTTAAACCATCACATACTCTTTGAGGAACTCAGACAGGGTGAGATGTTGTAGGGACTGGACCAGCTCAAAGCTGCCCTCGTCATCTGCAGACTGGGCACGTTTACGGAAACTAATCTCCCTGTAAAAACACTCTGCATGTAAATGATATGCGGCACACACAGTTACTGGCTAAATGTACACTACCGCTCAAAGGTTTGTGGTCTCCTTTTACTCCTATTTACAATGTATGGTTCTCATTGAAGGCATTCAACTATGAATGAACACATATGGAATTGTTTAGGAAATTTAAAAAGGGTGAAAAATTATACGTTTTTTATATTCTAGATTAGGGATCTCCAACCAGTAGCTTGGGAGCTACTTGTAGCTCGCCAAAGGCTTTCTACATTTCTACCTATGCTTGATGAGTCAAATTTTAGATGCATTTTTATTGTTCTCCAAACGTTTGGGTGAATATAAAAGTATAAACCAGAAACTACTATCATTTATTGTATTGAATGATCATCTGAGCTTGAAGTATAAGTAGCTCGCTACCATTTTTGTAACGCAAAGATAGGTCACAAGGTAAAGCAGGTTCTAGATTCTTCTAAATGGGCCTTTGCTCTTTGTCCACTTCTTTTTGCTTCGTTTGGCATTTTCTCAATGAGCTTGATTAGGTCGTGACCTGAAATGGTTTTGAACAGTCTGTGAACTGAAAACCATTTTACTTTTACTTCACTACATTCTAGAGCCTGTATCTGTACTTTCTACTTCACTACATTTTTAAATTGGGTTAAAAATAAAACTATTTTATTAGTGACCTCTCTACGATGAACTAGTTTAGTCCCAGTTTAGACTTGGTTTAGTGGTTTACTCCTTTAGACCTTGTTTAGATCTGGTTTAGTCCTGGTTTACCTGGTTTAGTTGTGGTTTAGTCCTGGTTTAGTTGTGGTATAGTCCTGGTTTAGACCTGGTTTAGTCGTGGTTTAGTCCTGGTTTAGCTGTGGTTTAGTCATGGTTTAGACCTGGTTTAGTTGTGGTTTAGTCCTGGTTTAGCTGTGGTTTAGTCATGGTTTAGACCTGGTTTAGTTGTGGTTCAGACCTGGTTTCGTCATGGTTTAGACCTGGTTTTGTCATGGTTTAGACCTGGTTTAGTCATGGTTTAGACCTGGTTTAGTTGTGGTTTAGTCCTGGTTTAGCTGTGGTTTAGTCATGGTTTAGACCTGGTTTAGTTGTGGTTCAGACCTGGTTTCGTCATGGTTTAGACCTGGTTTTGTCATGGTTTAGACCTGGTTTAGTTGTGGTTTAGACCTGGTTTTGTCATGGTTTAGACCTGGTTTAGTTGTGGTTTAGACCTGGTTTTGTCATGGTTTAGACCTGGTTTAGTTGTGGTTTAGACCTGGGTTAGTCATGGTTTAGACCTGGTTTAGTTGTGGTTTAGTCCTGGTTTAGCTGTGGTTTAGTCATGGTTTAGACCTGGTTTAGTTGTGGTTTACTCCTGGTTTAGCTGTGGTTTAGTCATGGTTTAGACCTGGTTTAGTTGTGGTTTACTCCTGGTTTAGCTGTGGTTTAGTCATGGTT
>OMNZ01025425.1:45433-83865 GCA_900303255.1 Lesueurigobius sanzi | reverse complement strand
TTTCAGCTCAAATAAATGATAAAAACACTAAAAGAAACAGTATTTTATAGAACAAATGATCATTATTGTTATGTTTTATGGTTCTACAACAAAACTAAAATCAAGCACGAGGATAAATGACTCGATTTGAGAATATTAGTCTTGTTTAGAGCAGATTAGGCACATTTACTACTCTCATGTAGATTATTTGGTTTATTTCACGACAATTTTTACTGATTCTAAGGTAATCTCACTTGAATTAGGGAAATAAAACTGCCCAAAGACCAATTTTCTTACCCCATTGCTAAATTAATTTAAATAAAAAAGGAACTAAGTAGAAATCTATTGAAGCAAGTCAAAACAAGTGGTTAGAATTAGGTCAAATGAGCCACTAAATCTGAACTCAAAACAGCTCAAATTTAGATAAATAAGATGAATTTGGGTCATTTAAACTTCTAGATATTTACTTTTTTGTGTAGATGACCAATAATTTAGTATAGGTATCGAAAAAGGTATCGTTCAGTTGTCGGTATCGTAAACCAAGTATCGTTAAAGTACTAGTATCGAAAGGTACCCAGCCCTACTCCCCAATGCTACTCTCTCATTTTATTTAGGCAAGAGACCAGTGCATGTTTGTACTCTATGCAGTAGCAAACAGGGTCCAAAGTGTTCTTCTCAGACAGCAGATTGACAAGCGGGTCTTGGGTTTAGCCTAAATATTATGGGTGTGATGGACGATGCCCTTGATCTGCAGAGACCGTCTCTGGCATTAACCGCATTAACCCCATTTCTGTTCTCCGTCTGTATCACTTTACTCTGAAACAACTCAAATAATCCTTTACTTCAGGGTTCTTTTTAGATGACCAGGAATGTTGAAACCACACTGTATCTGTTTGTGCCTTGTTGGGAGCGTGGCAATAAGCATGAATGTGGATCTGACTGAAAAATGTTCGCTTCACGGCTGTCTGGTGTTTTCGATACGCTGCATAAGCTGGTGTGAAATCATATTTGCTTTCTTCCTGCAGATATGTGTCCTCCTGTTTACCTGCCTCTACATACTTTCCTACCTCATCCTCACCCACTTCAAGAAGACAGCGGAGTTCATTACAGGTCAGTGTGCAAAACGTAATGTTCATTAATGTTCCATTATAGTCATATGAAACATGTCTTAACCGATTTTTCTGCTTGAAAACTTGGCCCTTTCTGGCATCCATTCATTAACATTTATGATCCATAGGCATATCAGAGTGTTGCATAACGTGTAACCTGCAGTCGCTCTGGGACAGTGTGGACCAGGGGCGGGAAAGAATGTGGAGATAAACACTGTGTACACCGTGAAAGATTTTTGCTCAAGGTTTCACTGAGACTCGGCAAAACCAAAATGCACACAATGACCAGACTTACACAGTGGTTTACTTTGAAGTTGGTAATATGTTGATTATTATAAATGGCAATAAAATATAGGGTAGCAATGGGGTGCATACAGAATATAACAGAACATAACTATATCAACCATTTTAAATGTATTAAAGCCTTAATTAAATTTCATAGATTGCAATGATTGTTACAAGTTGAAGCAAACATGGCACTGTTGTTGCCATACTTCTAAGGCAAAGCATAACAAACACAAATGCTGTAATGTCATTGTAGTGTTCTTTGTTACATAATAAACCCAATAAGTTGGAAGCAGATGTTGCTGATCCAACTGACTCTGGCTCTGTGCTTGCCTGAGCCTGCTTTTTGGGGACACTGCCACATGTTTTTTTCTCTTTTAATTCTCTGTGTTTCTTACTTCGACACTAACAACCGCATGGTTGTGCCCTGCTTCAGGCATACTGTACCAAGATTGTGCAACACCAAATTCCCAACAGGTTTTTTTCAACCTCTGCTGGTTAAAACTAGGTAATTTGAGAGCGTGTAGCTGAAAGCTGAGAAGCAGTCTGGATGTCTTGAGAAAAACTAGTTTACCATCAAAACCTGGAGACATGAACTGTCCATGTTGACGATGCGTCCACATTCAGAGGCCTGAGTAACTTCATTTGTGTCATATTATTGATAAGGAAGAATGGCAACATCACAAGTCGAAGCAAACGGTGCCTAAAAGCCAGTTCTGGCTATGCTGGTGTTTTTTGTATGCACTAAAATACACAGTTTGTACATGTTGACACATGTACAAACTGCCTTGAGCTTGTTTAAGTTTAAATAAATGTTCCTTATGCAAATAGATCCT
Organism: Lesueurigobius sanzi; assembly: GCA_900303255.1. Classification (NCBI taxonomy): domain Eukaryota; kingdom Metazoa; phylum Chordata; class Actinopteri; order Gobiiformes; family Gobiidae; genus Lesueurigobius; species Lesueurigobius sanzi. The sequence goes on along the minus strand of OMNZ01025425.1, from coordinate 81,656 downwards.
TTTGGTTTGAGGCATTTAGGCGTTTACTTCTTTCCGTTCACAGTGTAGATTAAGTTAGTTTTACATTCTGCTCCTCCTCTTGTGTCATGCTGCAGTCCAGAGTTGGTCTCACTTGAACAAAATGTTCCTAACACACCCCTCACTCTTTGGCCAGTCTGAGACCTGATACCTTTTTTCTTGCTCATGTGAAATTTATTTTCTTTGATGGATACAATTTTCTCTGTATCTAAGCTGCACATCATAGACTAATGTACAGTATTTGCTGAATCCAGCATCCAATAGTGAAACTATTTTAGAATATAGATACTTTTTTTCACAACTGTCATAATTTTCTGACACATCTGCATATTACTGACTGATGCCCAGCAAATGCCCATTTCACTGAAATGTAGTCTAATGGCAGTGCCTTTTCACAAAATTCAGATTAAACCATTTGTTACCGATCTATGGTTGTGTGGTTAAATCAGTGCTGCCTATAATATTATATTTCTCTTTTTCAGATGATGCTGAAGATGCCACTGTCAACAAGATTGCGTACGTATTTGTAATCATTTACTGACACGTTGCTATGTTTGTCCATTTGTGTCATTGTGGATGTCTCAGTAAAGGCCTCAGTCATCCTGACATGAATGGCTGTTTGAGGTTATTTAGTAGAGCTTTTTTATTACCCAGAGTTCTCAAATTTGATTTGATAAAGCCAGCACTCTTCTGCCCTTTGCCCAGACACGCTGGCTTACCCTGACCCCTGGTCATTTTATATTTTGACAGTATCATGCTGCTATGTTGGAGCTTAACTAAACACACACGTGACCATCACTAAAGCCCTCTGTGCTCTCCTTTTAGGCTGTGGCTGTGCACATTCACGCTGTCCGTCGCAGTGTGTGCTGTGTTGTTGCTGCCAATGTCTATACTGTCCAATGAAGTGCTGCTTGCTTTCCCACACAGCTACTACATGCAGTGGCTCAATGGATCGCTCATCCGTGGTAATTTGTTGACTTATTACTCAATGAAATAGCTTGATTTAACTAATGGTTTAGTATGTGTCAATGATATCCATACATACAGTATCCCCTGTGTTCACTGACCAATATGGACTCTGCAAACAGTTCCTGTCCTTTTAAAAGTGCATATGACGACTTAGACCTCCCATTTCACCAGAACATAGTTTACGTAGTTCTATTAAAGATTTTAGATTATAGTTTATTGTGATGTTTATACAATAAACATCACAATAAACTATAATCTAAAATCTTTAACTGTCAAAATGCATTTATGGCTATTATCTGTCACTGGAACAATCGACATGAAAAAAAAAAAAGTTCAATGTTTTCTCTTTCAGCACATATGAACTAAGGTTCAGTTATTCATAACAATATTCAAAAACATGTGCATGAAATGGACCGATGAAAGCACTTTCAGCCTAAACAAAATAATATGGCATATTTGTGGATCCAATCACTACCAAATAATAATGATCAGGTTCTGCATTGATGGATTTTTCTTATTTTGAGATTTCCTTCAAAAACTGTCTTTTCCATAGTTCTATCTGCCTCCAACTGAAATTATGATATCATTAAATTCTACAACGCATACGCAACATACAGTATAAAGTAGTGGTTCTCAACTTTTCCTCTAAAGCTGGAATTATTAACTACTGATTTTAACAGACTCGTGTCATTTTTTTTCCTACATTTTCAGGTGATATTGTAAGATAGTATTTGGAAAGTGGTGACAACTAGTTTTGCTCTAACACTCAACACAATACAACTGGTTTGTCCAATCCGATTATGTCCATATCAAATAAGTCAAAATAGTTAAATAAATAAAGACTTGCGACCCACTGAAAATTGTTTCGTGACCCACTTTTGGGTCCCAACCCACCAGTTGAGAACCACTGGTGTAGAGAGTATACACTTGTATCATTTTCGTCCAAAACAGAACCCAAATTTCTAAACAGGAATAACAAATTTGATTTGACACTTCCATGTTGTTGTCCTTGTGTTGTGGCAGTGCAATAACTTCTGCATATTTCAGAACATGAAAATTGCAACTTCTTTTTTTCCTCATAACTTCTTTTCCTTCCTTTGTTTTCTTCATAAAAGTGTGACTTCACTGGTGGTGAATGATTAATTACAGCTATTATCACACAAAACGAAGTCATTGTTAGAAAATATAAGTTGCCAAACATTGTAGAATGGACGCTTTCTTGACCATGCCTGTGTTGATAGCGCCTCCCTGTGGACAACAGCAGTGTCACCATTTTGTGCTTATCTGCCCCCTGTTCCTTTGACTCACTTCATTCTTTTCTCTTTGCCAGGCATGTGGAACCTAGTTTTCCTTTTTTCAAATTTGTCGCTGGTCTTCCTCATGCCCTTTGCCTACTTCTTTATTGAGTCTGAGGGATTTGCAGGCTCCAGAAAGGTAATATAATGTGTGACATTTCACTTCCTGAGTTTGTTTAAAAAATAAATAAATAAAAATCAGTGAAGCATATCTACCTTTTGTGTTAAAGGGTGTAATGGCACGGGTGTATGAGGCAGTTGTCCTCCTGCTGCTGCTGGCTCTGCTCGTCATGGGCATTGTTTGGGTGGCATCGGCCCTTCTCCATGACAATATTGCCAGAAAGAGCCTTTATGGTGAGTCATAAGTCACAGAAATTGAACCTGAGTATTTACACCAGTTATTTGTTGCTATAGTTCTGCATTTTTCTTTCAATTTTAGACTTGTGGGAATATTACCTGCCTTATCTCTATTCCGGCATCTCTCTGTGTGGAGTCTTATTGCTTTTGTGTAAGTGTCTCACTAGCCACATTTAACAGCAAATAACATTCAAAATAAATAATCCTTCAGAGGTATATTATATTTTTATTCTCTCATCAGTGTGCACTCCTTTTGGACTGTCTCGGATGTTCAGTGTTACTGGAAGTCTGTTGGTCAAACCACGGGTACAGACTGATCTACTAAAAATGACGATACTTTTTATATGCATCTCAAAATGATTTTGTCTTTCCAATCTCAGCTTTTGGAAGATGTGGAGGACACGTTAAACTGTACAACATTTGAAGAGGCTACTCTGTCGAGAAAAATAAACGGTGAGTATTTTTTGAATATACCATGTACAGTTTGTTTTTTTACTGTGTGTGTTTATTCAGTTCATATTGTCATTTTAGGTAGCAGAACTTCATGCTGGGTCAAACTAGACATGGAAGCAATGAAAAGAAACTACCAAACAGTTCAGAGCAAGCGCATTGCCCTGGGTAAGGAACTAACTTTCAATGAGTGTCTCCAAAATCATTGGAAACAATATTGAAGCAAGATTGTTGTTTATATGCATTTTTTCAGAAATGCGTCAGAAAGCATCAGCGTGGCAGCGAAATTTAGGCTATCCACTTGCTATGCTTGCACTTTTGGCAATGACGGTAATCGTCCATTACAAGTTTGAAATGTGATCATACAACAGTATCCTAATTCTGTGATGTGATTGCACGTGTGTCCAGGTCCTGTGTGTGCTCATGGTCTGCTTCAATGTGCTGGAGCTGCTTTTTGATGAGAAGGCCATGCCCAGAGGAATGGATGTAAGTGCTCACTGTATTATTATTAGCATTCAGCCTTGGACTTACAAACTTTACAATAACCTTTTTTTATCTTTAGGATCCTCATCTGGGGATGGCTTCATTTTCCATGTTTGGTTCACTGGGTGCTGCTGTTCAAGTTGTCCTTATACTGTATCCAAATGCACAATTACACATCCAAAAATCCTGATTTTTTTTGTACTTTAAAATGTATAGATTATTGGAAGAATGTTTCCTAGTTGGACCTTAACCAGTTTTAAGTTATCTCATGGTGTCGTCAGTAGTTGGTTTTTACAGCTCTCCGCTCTTCACTAGTTTACTTCCACGAGCGCAGGACACCAACCTCACACAGGTTTGTTCCATTTCCACTTTTCATGAATCTCAGCACACATCACTGCAGTTGTCATGATGCCGCCACTTTTGTGTTTCCTTTTAGATAATAGCAAACTGTGTGTCACTCCTTATCTTGAGCTCAGCACTGCCAGTCTTCTCACGCACACTTGGTAAGTTCATTGTAAATATTCTCAAAAAAAACTAAACCCTGACATGTACTAGATGGCTGTCCCCGTCCTTTAGTTTATTTGACTGTAAATGTTGTCATGGCCAATAAAGGGCTTAAAATATTAGACAGAAGATAATAAATAAAATTGCTTAAAATTGTTCTGTCTTGTTTGCCATGTGCCCACAACAGAATAGAGCTGAGATTTATTAGGCAGTATTTCAGAAATGACCACAAGGGGGCATCGGTTAGTCACTGACTTTTAACGTTGTCTTTTTTTTCTACTTTTGCTTTAGGAATCACTCGCTTTGATCTTCTTGGCGACTTTGGTCGCTACAACTGGCTTGGGAACTTTTACATTGTTTTCCTGTACAATATGATGTTTGCTGGGCTCACGTCTGCGTCCCTGATAAAGACGGTCACCTGGGCTGTGCAGAGAGAACTCATTCGTGCCTTTGGTAAGTTCTCTGGTTTATCCAGTAAAAGTCAGGCTTAGTACATTGTAGTTGGATAATTGTCAAAAGTGTTTCCACCTTTTGGCTCACTTCCCTGTAGGCTAGTCACTCTTCCTCAGATAGAAAGAATACAATTATTTCAGGAAAGTGCATGGGGACAAGACCAGTGCTGGGTCCCCATGGGGACCTTAAGATAAACTGTTCTTGGACCCCTTGCCGCTAAAAACACACCCCTCCACCCAACACAAAAATGGGCATGTTATTACATATGTACACACCTTTCCCTTGTAGTCCCGTTATCATGATGACCCAGGGCCTGGTTCATGCACTTTTTGTAATATACATGTACGGGAGCAGTAGTGTATACAGTATGAAATATACAATTGTACTATTGTCATTTTCATCCATTTTGGTCTAGTTAGTCAATATTGGAACTTTGAATAAGATTTTTTTTCCTGTTGTGTTTGTTGTGCAGGTCTCCACAGGCTGCCTTTAACAGTGTCCCGCTCAGCTGTGCCCTTCAGACTCCTCCTCGCAAGCGGACTGTCAAAAATTCAGTGACTTGACTAAATCACTGTTTCTATGGGTAACAGGCAAGACAAGCAGTCAAGATTCAGTTTCTTCAGGTATAGCAAGACTGCTGTATCTCTAAATGAGCTGAGAGACTTGCGTACACACGCTCTGCTTGCAAACTGCAAAGGAGAGCTGTGTGTGAGATGCCTCGAGCCATGGTTATAACTGGTACAGTAGTGAATTACTGCTGTGTTACCACAGGTTATGACATAAAAGGCATGAATGTGTATGATGATGGACTATGCAATCCCTAAGACAAAATCTGATGTCTTGTGCAAAAGCAGCCAGGGGAATCCTGCTACTCGTTTGATAAAGTCAGCAGAGTTATTTTCAAATATTACCTAGTAAGACAGACGTAATTTCCTTTTCCTGCACTGGGCCAGTGGAGTGCTCTGTTGGTTTTACATGGTCTCTGTTCTTCAGACATGATACCACTATTTTAGTTGTGTGTGTGTGTTAGTGAGTCAAGTGTTGAACGTGTGTGTGCAGTAGTGTTTTTAGTAAGATTATATTGAGAATATGTCAGCAGGGTACTTGCATCATCATTAGACAGTTTACAGATTGTATTTGTAATAACCACTGTCAGTCAGCTATAGTTTGGAGAAACCAATTTTAAAGTTCAGTAAATGTTTGCAATAATGGAGCTTCTTATAAATCGTGTTATGCAGGAGAAGAAAAAACTGCCTTAGACCAACTTTACTGTGAATAAGTGGGACGGTGCAATATGTTTTACATTTACCAAACCTAAATTTATTTGTGCAGTCTTAACTTGCATTTCTACATCTTATTCCAATTTGAGGTAATTGTTACACAATTACACAAAGACCACAACTCTCTTTACATCTATACAAAATGGGACAGAATTTTATAGTAATTTTAGTTGACATTTTGTTTTTATTATTTGTTTATATTCCCTTTTTAAATGGTGTCTTGTCACCTTTGCTTTTTTGCTGTATCAGCAGATTATTAACCGTGAATCTATCCAGCAGGGAATGGTGTCCACTCACCTAACCTGCCACTGTGATTAGGTTTACTTAAGTGTGTGGAAACAGGTTAACTGTGTTGTATTCTATATCAGATGTTATTAAGCACTGTGGGATAATTTTTTTCACATTTTTGGGAAGCCAAAGGTTTTATTACAGTTTTCTTTATTGTTGTGCAAAGGTATTTTCAAGGACCTAATGTCTAAGGTCCTGGTTTAAAGCGTTGAATGTAATACAGGTGAAGCAAAACAATTCTGGATTGTAATTAAAGAAAAAGTCTATTGTTTACCTTTTTAAATGCTCTGACAATTCAGAATTTTCTACATGTGTGTTCAAGAATAATAAAAAACAAACACTTTAACTTTCATATTAAGATGTTATTTTTTACTGTCAGACAATGCACAAATGAACCACGTACCATGGCTTGTGACAAATGTGGTGTGGTGGGTGGGTACTGCTTGGGGTGTCCACCAAATGCCTTGAACCTTTTGTTACGCGGCTTTAATCAGCGGCAGAAGAAAGCATTATTTGTTTGATACTGTCAACAGTACCCCTGCCGCGACGCTGTTAAAGCCTGAGCCCACGCTTTCCCCGTCTGATGCAAGTGCCAGATAAAGACTTGAATCAAGAGGAGTTGAGGCCTTCACTCATATTCACTCCTGTGTCGCTCTACCACCCACCTCCTGCACTTTTATCCCCCTTCCTTCTCGACTGTTTGTTTCCGTCTCGGTGTCCTAAAGACGGCTCAAGAAAACCCCTTGTCTGATTAATATTTCCCTCTTGATGTTGTTTGCATTTCTTGTTTTGTTTGATGTTTTAATTAAATCTCTTTAGTGTAGCTTTGTTTTCACTGTACTTCCTCTGCTAAAAGGAAATGGAACAAAATGTTGCTTATTAGACACATCTGGCTGATGACTGTTGCCACTGGAAATTGCATCAGGGGTGAACCTGACTCTACCTACATGTCAATTTAAGAGACAACCAGATCAATCTGTTATAAAATACTTGAATATTTCCAGTTAAAACATTTTAAAACATAACTAATCTAATTGGCTGCTTGGATCATAGTGATAGCTTTGACCGGAGTCCTTTTCTACCCTTAAACTTTTATGGTTCTAATACATAGGCCTATTTAATTAGTATAAGAGTTGCAGGATATCTGAATTATTATATGGTGCATGAAATGGTGAATTGTATCAAGTGAAGCTTAATGCAACTGCCCAGTGGTTGCTCTCACACATGGTTGTGGGGCATATCAGGGACAGGGCAGGAGACAAATGTCTCATAATAGGATGAGATAGGCTATCATTATTGTCAAAACATACGAATGAAGCGGGGAGATTAGCTTTCCTGCCCGTCGTTTGTTTGAAGTCTGTGCCAAAATGCATTAGCCAGTGTTACATGGCAGATTGGACTCTCACAAATGCAGAACCACTCTCAGGAAAAGGCGAGACTTGCTTTGCTAATCAACTGATAATGGCTCGTTCCGTGCATTTGCCATTGCTGCCCTTAATCTGGACAGCACACTCATGGCACACTCACTTCACACAGTCCACTGGGACAAATCCTGGTCATTTGAGAATGGCATAATGTTGGACAAAAACAAAACAAACTTAAAAAAATTAAAAAAAAGAATTTATAGTGTAGTGATTTCTAAAAAAAATAATAATTGTGAAACATGTTTCGGTCAGGCTCATAAATAAGGTATAGCATCATACCTGACCTTTAACCTTCTTGTCTGACGCAGGAAGTCCCACCCTTCTATTGTCCATGCCTGAACAACTCTAACCACAGCTTTCAGGTGGCCAATGTAAAGGCCATTATAGGACTACAGCATGGAGAAAATGCCCATATGATTACACTAATTACAGATGAAAGAATAAATTAGTTGAGTAAAGAAATGCTATAGCCACAAGTGCTTACTCTGACTCACAGCAGGAGGCCTTCTTGTGGTGGTTGCATTAGTTGCATTTGGAGTACACACAGTATTCCACAATAATAAAACAATATGTTTTTATAAGTAACTCATGATTCATGAACCTGGATGAAGTTAAAATGTCAATGCACTGTGGGTGAGTGTCCAATAAGCAATTGCCCCCCAATTGAGATTGAGGGACTTGCAAGTTGTTATATGGACTCAAGACTTGAGTCACTAATTTGACAACCTGAGAACCTTAACTTGATAAAGACTACTACTTCTAAAAAACTTGTTTCGACAGCCTTAATAAACACACTTTCTATACTGTATTGGCATTTCTACACCATCCAATAGCAACATCGCCAACGTTGCATTCACCAAGTCTTCAAACTGATTTGAAGACACCCCAAAACATGCACAGTTGGTCAATAATCCAGCTTTTTGATTATGATCATTAGACTGGACCCATCTCCAGATCATTATGATCTGGAGATGGGTCCCTGTGCATGCGTATCCCACCTGTTCCTTGCAGGCTGCCTCATCAGCATTGAAGAATATGTCAGAGACAAAGTAGGCCTACTAGTTTCCCTAAGGGAATGAAAAAAGTTCACCTTAAAATGGATGCACAATTCAGAGCAGGATTTGGGCTTTGACTTGAACTTGAAAACTACTGACTTGCAGAATTCACTTGTGTAAAGTAAAGTGTAATGTAAGAACCATTCACACTCCAGTGTACACAATGCAGGGGTCAAGGACGGTTAAGTGTCTTGACCAAGGAGACAACATCACTGATTGATTTGAAGGCAAAAAATGTTTAAATCTAAATCCGTCCATCTTTATATATGTATTTATTTATTTTTTACCCATATTTAACCAAGAAAGTCCCACTGAGATTAAGAATCTCTTTTTTCAGGGGAGTTCTGGCCCCAGATTGGATCCTACTGTACATATTTTTAGTGGTAGGGGAAACCGGAGCACCTGGAAGGAAGCTACACAGGCAGATCGTGCAGGCTCCGCACAGAAAGGCCCTGCCCGGCCTTTCTGGAATCGAACCCAGGACCTTGTTGCTGAAAGGCACATGTGCTAACCTCTGCACCACTGTGCTGCCTGTTATGTAAAAAATAACTTGCCATTTTAAAGAAAAGCTGTTGGTGTATGCCATTAGGAAAGCCAAGAATCATAGAGTGAGGGCATTGCCATCATGAAGCACACCCTGCTTCTTCCTGCACTGATAACAGAGACAGAGCTCTGTGATTCACTGGGACCACAGTGACAGGGAGGAGGCAGGTGCCCGCTCCTTGACTTCTCTTTCCCCAAACGCACAGTGGCCTCTCTCTAAGGAAGTGGATTTAATAAAATAGCTAAATCCATACTATCACTTTCATTGTCAAATGATTCATTTTAAAAATATTTTGTTGATGGGGTTGGCCACATCATGTCAAAAGACTAAAGAAACAGAAAGACTAAACTGGCCAAGAAAGATGATGCTTTTTATTCAGGACTTTGCAGGAAACCAAAGCATTCACCCCCTCATGTACTCCCTGAAATGGGGGAGTTGGTACTATGAAGAAATGGAGACGGGGGAGGCAGTGGGATGGGGGCACCAAAAATATTTCATATATTAATTAAAACAAAGAATATGGACTTTATTCAAATCTACAAGGCACAGATGCTGCTTTGTCCTATATTGTGAAATGGAAATATGTTCTCCTTTTGGCAGATATTAATGTTTGTTGGCTTATTTTTTATTGAGTTGTTGCCTGCGTTTGTCATGGAGGCAATATCTCTCATCTCTATGTCCGTTCGATGTCCGTTCGATTCAGACTTCTGCACTTTTCCATGTTTATCATTAGAACAGGAAGGTGCTGACTTGCGTTGCACCCCTCCCCACAACATCCTGGGATCTGATTTTGCCTCCTTAATCTCACTATAGAGCTCTGGGACTGCTGCCTGCCTGTCTATAAGCAATAACTAAAGCCCTAATATCAAATTGACTAATCCTACATCTTACACACACCATCGAATCAAAAGAGAGATCACAAACATGACCCTCTTTAATACTGTCAAGGCTGATGAGAATATCAGCAACCTCACCCTTTTGGCATAATCTGTGATTTTGAAAGACTTCTTTGCTCAGTTATGGCAGCCTATCTTAATGCTATCCTCAGGGTGTTTCCCCATAAGTAATTGTCTTAAGGTGAACAATGTTAGAGGGGTCAGCGGATTCCCCAAACACAGGATAAGAGCACTGTAAATTACAGTTAGAGGTCTCAAGGCTAAACCTGTGCTCCCTGTCTGGCCTTCAACTCTTACTAATAATAGCGTAGAATCAAAGGGTCCAGGGTGAGTTTTTGTCATTTTTAGATTCATATAATTTAGAGTTGGTAAATTATTTTAGTAGCCTATTACTTAATTTATTAGTATTATTATTGTTATTAGAGAGAGAGAGAGAGAGAGAGAGAAAGAGAGAGAGAGACAGAGAGAGAGACACAGAGAGAGAGAAAGAGAGAGAGACACAGAGAGAGAGACAGAGAGAGAGAGACAGAGAGAGAGAGAGAGAGAGAGAGAGAGAGAGAGAGAGAGAGAGAGACAGAGAGAGAAGTAAGTGAATCGAAGGCGTGTGCTTTCTTGCAGTGCAAGTGCGCAAAGGAAGGGAGGGCAATCTTGTGCAAACGCTAATAAGACCCAATGGCTGGTGTAAGGTGGCCAGGATCGCTCAAACGCGATAGAAGAAGTTGGTTCAGGCACAATGAGGAAGGTGTTTTTTTTTTTAACAGAGTTTTTGGCACGTTATTAGTCTGCTGTAGCATTGGGACTACTGACCAGCATCTTAGAGGAAAAACACAAAATGGTATGTGACTAAATTTCTAATTTACCCAATATGCTCCTGATTAACTCCTTAATCTACAGGCTAAACTACAGCATTATTTGATTATTTGATGATTTTTTAAAAAAGGAAAAAAAAGGAAATATTTTTAATTTCCTTCTTTTATATTTTTGCTTATAAATAATATTTTCTTTTATATACTTAGTCATTGTTCAATTATTAATCAGTGAATGATTGTTGTCTCTTCAGGTTGACTCCAGAATGGATCCAGACTTGAGTCTGTCTCACCCATTGTCTCCCACCTGTCCCCGGGTCATTTCTGAGAGCTGTTAACCCCTGGTGCTCCTGTCCCCCATGCATCAGTCCCGCTGGATGCGCCTGGCACAGTTCAGCCTCCTTGCGCTCTGGACCGTCGCCACTTGCCGGGTCCAGGGATGTGGACCAGGTCCTGGCTACGGTATCCGGCCCAGACCCAGGAAGCTCACTGCCATGCATTATAAGCAGTTTTTCCCCAACTTTTCAGAAAACAACCTCGGGGCCAGTGGCAGAGCAGAGGGGAAGATCACCCGCAACTCTGAGCGCTTCAATGAACTTGTTTGCAATTACAATCCAGATATTGTCTTCAAGGATGAAGAGAACACCAACGCAGACCGCTTCATGACCAAGGTGAGTTTTGTTGGAAACCTTTCAAATTTAAAGATGTGTGGCATTTCTGTTATCACGCCATCATGTAGTAGTGAGTTTTTTTCTTGATAAAAAAAATAGTCACACACTTCATGTCAGTAATCAGTCTTAGTTATTGCGGTTTGGTCTGCCACTGCTGTTGTGTGTTCTACTGAGGCCCACTTTGAGTGTATGTGTGGAAGTGGCCTTTTTATGCCCAGAAAGATGCTCATTGTGCATCTTTTGAGGGGTCGCCTCTACTAAATTCTCGCCTGCTGAAGTAATGGCACCGTTGGAAAAGCCCTTATTGTAGTTCTGACAATGAGATGCCTCTCTTCAATGGAATTCCCACAAAAATGCACCAGTTTGTTTTCAATCCCCACTTTTTTCTCACTTCTGATGTGACATTCTCAGTCCGTGCCCATACATTCCTCCCCTCTGCCCTTTCTCTGTACTCCCATCCTTCAGCTCTCAGCTACATTGTCTGCTTCTTACTGACTTTTGGAAGATTTTCTTGCTTGCAAATGGTCTAAAAGAAAAAAAGAATAATTTCTGATTCTTAGTCAGGCAATTCATAATTTTAATATTGCTGTAACGTGATTACAATCAGAAAACATGTTTCAATAAAAAACCTATGGGCAAACTTAAAATCCATTGTCTAAAAGCTGGGACTAAATGCTCCACAGTCTATGAAGACAGAGTGGCCTTGATTTTTTTGTTACCCTGTCAAAAAAAGCCAAGGAATGTGCCAAACTGGCTACACTTTGTTCTTGTACATTGAGATTACCCGGCAAAACACAAGAATTAAAGTAATCTCAACAATATGATTACTATTTTTAGTCATTATATTACATTTTTATCAATGTATTTCACACTACATGGATATGCACCCTTTGTATGAAATTATAGTTATTTAGTAAGTACAAAATTTGATGAATACATTAGCCTATTCATTTAATAATTGCACAATTGTTTGTACACAAAATAAAACTATTTTGATGACTATTGAACTATTTTTGTGATTCTGATTAAAGTACAGCTACTCACTATTTTTCAACCACAGACCAGATACTAACTCAATCCTTTTGGAAATAGATAAATGCATTGCAAATAAAATCCTTTCACATTGCTTATGCCCATGTTAACTTATATTATTTGTTCCTGTTCACGCAAAAACATTTTATATCACTCTTACTTTTTAAAATGATGACTGTTGCTACAGTTAGTTTTACTTCAGCCACTCACAACTAATCTGCGTTCTATTTTCAGCGTTGCAAGGACTGTCTGAACAGGTTGGCCATTGCAGTAATGAACCAGTGGCCTGGGATCCACCTGCGTGTGACCGAGGCCTGGGATGAGGACGGACACCACCCCCCTGGCTCTCTGCATTATGAAGGCCGAGCAGTGGACATAACCACGGATGACAGAGAAACTGACAAATATGGGCTTTTAGCACAGCTGGCTGTGGAAGCCGGCTTTGACTGGGTCCACTATGAGTCCAAGTATCACATCCACTGCTCTGTTAAAGCTGGTAAGTATTTATTGAGTCAGTTTGTATCAAAAGAACCTGATTCAGATGTGCTCATTTGCTGACCTTCTGTAGATCACTCTGTGGCGGTGGAGAAGGGTGGCTGTTTCCCCGGCTGGGCCTGGGTGACTGTTGCTGGGGGGAAGCAGAGGCTCCTGTCCTCTCTTCATCCGGGGGACAAAGTCCTAACCCTGTCTGGCACAGGTCAGCTCATCTTCAGCCCAGTCATCCTGTTCCTTCATCAGAACTCACAGAGCTCAGCCACTTTTATTTCTGTGGAGACAGAATATGGTCATAGGCTAGATCTTACCCCACATCACTTGCTCTTCACTGCTCCTCACAGTGGAGTACCTTATATTGAATATCAGGCACAGTTCTCCAGCAGAGCTAAAGTAGGTGACTATGTTCTTATTCATAAATTGGGAGGTCAGGTAGCTCCATCTAGAATTATCTCTGTCTCTCTGAGGAAGAGTCTGGGAATATATGCACCGTTAACAGACGATGGCACTTTGTTTGTTAATGGCATCCTAGCATCCAGCTACGCTTTAGTCGAAGACCACAGACTTGCACACTGGGCCTTTGGGCCAATGAGAACCTTGTTCTCTTTTAACCAGCTGCTCTGGGGAGAGACAGCCAGAACATACAATACTACTGAAACAATTAACACAAGTGTATTTATGAGTAAATCATATATCTCCCGGCAGAATAATCTAAGTACCCCCTTAAGACTAAAAATCAAATGGAAGTACCCTTTGTACAGAGAGGTTTCCAATGTACACTGGTATGCACAATTGCTGTACAATTTTGGATTTATGTTTTTAGATTCAAGCATAATTCACTCTTAAAGGGTTTTTAAGTTGAAATGTATACTAACAACAACATATTTGTTTAATAAATGAAATGCACGGCATTGGCTTATTTTTTCTTATTTAATATATATTAGTCAAATTGATGCAAATTGACAGTGGTCAAACTATCCTGTTATGTACACATAATTTGAAACAGCAGAATTTCTATTTTTGTATTTTAATGTATTCTTGTAATACTACGGATTGAATGTATTGCATCCTCATTTGTTGTATGTTATATAACTAATTAAAAGGCTTGCTGTTCATTCATGTGTTTAGAGTTTATATTTTAGTTTATATTTGGGCCAACCAATATCAAAACTTAAATTAAATCATAACCCCATTTAAATACTGTAAACCTTTTTATGCAGGTCTTTTTCATCACTGTTGTACGCCCCCTTGTGGAATTAGAATGTACTTAAATATTAATGTGCATACATAGCTGTTCCAATACATTTTGCGAAAAACTTCATACACAATAGTGGTTAACTTAATTTACTGGAAAAATTGCATGAATAATGGCAAAAATAAATCTATCACCTTCAAAAACATATGGCTACACATAAGCTTGTATCTATGAAGTTGTTAAGTTGTCTAAATTATCTTGGTTCTATCTCTTTGAGCATATACAGTAAATAGCCAATTGCAGTCAGTTTTCTCTATGTTTATATTCTGTGTCAAACATCTGTGGAGGTATTCCAGGGGATTATCCTTGAGATGAAGGGGGCAGATGGGAAAGCACAGGCTCTGCTGACTCTCCAATAGGATCAGTCCTGTGTCCTAATGCTATCCTCTGTGTACATTCCCTGACCAATCACCTACTGCCCAACAATAAGTCCCGTCCCCCAAAATCTAATCCAATATTGCTAAAGCTGAATGGGGAGTTGACTAAGCCTGTGAGGGGGGCCAGTAACAACCTATTTTCAAAATATTAGCACACTGACGATAGGACTGCGTGGTGGTTTATATCAAACAGTGTCACATAAAATTATATTAAAGATGAATTACATAAAAACAAATACCTGTAGACTACACAGAAGTGTACACTAATTTAGTAAACATAGTAAATATGAATAATGTACATTGCCATGAGGACCCAATATTAGATTAAGGAATTGGAGTCAGTAATTCTAAAATATGACCAAATAATTCAATAACTTCATGAATATCACTTTTGCAGGCCTTCTTTTTTACTTGCTACAAGTATTGACACTTTGTACTGTAACTACATCCGCGTGACATCACCCACAAAGAGTCGAGTTTGTTATTAGTTGGATTTAACCCAAATGTAGATAGTTCACACTATAGAGAAATTAATGGTGTAGGCCTAATGGTAGATGTCTATCCCGATACAACCTACCACTAAAAACATGTACAATACGTCAGGAATGAGTGATGCCGATGCAGGGCTGGCCCAGGCCTTCATGGGACCCTAAGCAATTGGAAGGTCTAAGGATGGGGAATACTCTAAGCTTGTTACTCTAAGTGATTTACATATTCACGGGACATTACATCTGGTCGAGACATTTCATTCGTGTGTGACATTTCATTCGAGTGTGACTTATTTTTGATCATTCTTGATGTCTGATATTAATTTGTTTTTGTCCAGACCGACCTTTGAGATGACTTCTGTTATGATATTGGGCGTTACAAAAATAAATTGATTGATTGATTGAATGGTGGTGGTTGGAGGGTGCATTGGCGCAGATGTGTGCAACTGTCAGTCTAATCCAAGGCAGCCATGGCTACTTATGTAGCTTGCCATCACAGTGCAAGGAGTGAATGTAAATTGCTCCATGTACAGCACTTAGTGACAATACCTGTGAAATTCCTTCCTTCCTAAAACTTCTCTAAATTATTCTAAAAATGAATATGAGATAAAAGGAATAAACATTTTTGACAAAGAAATCAAAATGACTGATATTACCATCTTTTTATGAAACAAACGTCAGGTTGAAAAAGCCATGTTTCAAAAATATTCAAAGGTAGCCTACTTGTACCCGTTGAAAAATAGGTTAAGTATTTAGTTTGAAAAATTGACAGAAGCACACAATGAAAAAGTGCAACTCTTATCATTACAGAGTCAATAATCCTTGAAGGAGTAGCTGTCATGCTACAAGTCAGTTATATCAAAAACTTGGTACAAACCAACCCAACTATGCCATCCTGCAAGTCATATTGGAACTCCCAATATCCAAATATCATTTGGCCAAAAACTTTGTTAATTCCATTCAAATACGGCATTAATAGCAAGATACTAGAATTGCATTGTAAAATAGTACATCAAATCTATCCTACCTATCAATTCTATATTTACAGACGTAGACTCGAAATGCCTTTTTTGTCAAAGAAAGAATCAATAATCCACATTTTTATGCAAATATTCCCAAAGAAATTTGGAGCTACTCAAACAAAATCAGAAAATGGAATTTACAATAGGGTATTTGATTAATTTATATATAAATACCATAAAAGAAAATTTGATGAAACTAACCCCTTTTTAAACTGCAAGTGGTTGAAATGACCATACCTTAAGATGTCTACCTTTTTTTTTTTATTATTATTATTTATTTAATTAAACTCTTTAATATTTCAAAGCCTTTTGATATTGAATGACAATTAAGTTAAATATATGAAGATTATGATGTTCTGGTTCTCAAACTATATTTGTATTTATGCATATGCTACTGTTGTTCTGTGTTTAACATGAATAATTATGAAAAAAGTACAGTTATGCACAACCACAACACAGGGTTAGCTAAGGCTACAATACGGAGGAACGCAATGCAAAAACATGACTTGCCCATCTAAAACAAAACTGTCAGAGCTAGGCAATTAGAAAAGTGCAATATATCCATAAATAAGTAGACACAATGTGCAGTCTCGTTAGCAATGGGGCTTCTCTGAATTTCACCATCCAGCAGCAGAACGGATGAGCTTGTCACTGCCAGATTTGCGTCGCTCCGATGAGGTGCTGTGCGTCAGTGTCAAACTGGACAAACTAAACATCCCATAAATACACATAAAAAGTATTGATATGTATCTATTTAGAGTTTTCAAAAAACTCGGCGCTATGCATTGAAACAGCAACAGACAGGTTTGTCTGTAATTATGCTGTGGGCTAAAGGTCTAAATGAAACCCAACCGGGTTTGTCCAAGTGGAGCTGCTGTACTAGCCATCTCACGCTTGCGCAGGGGATGTTACAAATCTGGTAGTGACATGCCTGCTAACCATAGCAATTCTGGTGGATATGCTAAAGCTAGCAGCGCCGCAAAGGCTACCTTCCTTCCGCCGACGTGCACTTCCCCCCACTCTCCCTGCAGCCGGCTAGCTGCAGCGTTAAGTCCTGTTTAGAAAATGAAGCGACCAACAGTCTTTTTGGAAGTTTTGTCACTGTTGAGGTTTTGCTGATGAATGAAGAGACAACACTGTTTGAGTAAGGTAAGTAGCCTCAATCTCTCAACTATACACCACGTACATCACTGTGGCACACCAACCCTGACCTTACAACCGGGTAATGTTAGCTCGGCTGCCCCATCTGAGGAGCTAGCGTTAGTTGCTAACGTAGCACCGTTAGCTGTTAGCTGCTGTCAGATGGGGAGGACTATTTCCTGGAGCAATAGCATAGCACTACCAACATCTCCTCGGTGTTTGTATATTTGTGTACTGCGTTCACGGGCAATCGTGAATTACCCGTTTTACATTTCAATGCACTATGTCTTTTCACTGAAACGAACGTACTAGCGTCTTTGTTATGATGCTTTGGTGCACTTTGCAGCTACGTCACGATTGGCTGTTGATGCCTTTCCGTAACAGTTTGTTACCACTGATATGGTGTAGGCTATTTACTGAAGGAGAATCAAACCTTTGAAGTCGATGTTTACATTGACAACTAGTGCTTTGTTATGCGATTAAAATATAGTTTTACCTTTTACTTTTGGGTTTGCATTTTATTGAGATCTAAAGCTCATATTTGCACTTTGATACACAGCTATTTTTTACATTTATAGTCATTTTGTGATGTAATTCAACGCTTTCATCAAGCTAGCTGAGAGAGACGACATATCTTCATGTCGTCTCTATAATGCAGGTTTCCGTAAAGCATGTGCATTATCTCTAGCAGTTATCTTTCTGTTATAGTGTTTAGTGTATACATCTGGTTATAGGCATCTTGCTGTGCTCACAATGGAGAATAGGGATAGCTTACATTCGGCGTTTTAACACAAGCATAACTCTAAATCTTGGAAAACTGCGCACATTACACGCAGGCCTGGTACTAATTCACAGTTTCAACCTTTATGGTTGGATTGTAAAGCACCAGTAGTGTACATTTATACTTTATGCGACATTTGGAAGGGATGTTGTTAATGCCGCATAACTAGTTCAAGTATTCTGGTTAAGTAATGAGTAGTAATGTCACCAGTGTCAGTATTGTCTTCTTTAGTAGAGTCATTTTCAATTCGTTGATTTTCTAACTACGGTGATTTTGAATTTAATGGGTTAGACATTCAGCCCTCTCTTGAGGCCACATATGTTGTCGAGTATTTGTTGTTTTCAGACTGTATAATCACGCCAAACAGACATTGTCTCTGCAAAATGCAAAAAACTTTCTCGATAATTTTGTTATGTTACGGTCGAAATTGTGATCCTGTCCTATTTGGTAACGTTGTAGCTCGTTTTTACAGTTTTTATTAAAATTATTGTAGCGGAACTCTTTGAATGACATCTGTTTTACACGAAAACGGCACCGCTGCAACAGGAAGTCCAGCATGCGGAAGTTCAGCTTTCTTTGTGTATTCCGTTTTATGGTTGTTTTATTTCTGGAAAAGCTGTTTTATTTTTTGCAAATCTTACATATTTCTTGTACTCTACTTCCATAGTGGATTATGCATTACTGGGTAAATAAATGTCTTATTGCTACATGTGTGATTGGGTTCAAACTGGTATCACTAACGTTATTATTTGTGTAAGCTCTTTTGCATGACTACAAACATAGCAATCGTATACCAAGAAAAAAATGCCGTAAGATCTGCAAATTCTCAAAAAATGTCCACTAGAATGCACATTATTATTTATACAGTGGTAAACTTTCAGAATTACCAGTCTCTTCCTCACCCATGTCTTTTTTTTTTTTTTTAAGAAATATTCTTAGGCGTTGATAAAAGTCAGGATCTATTTGCAGATCACTCCAAATTATGCTCTCCTCAATAACACATTGTCTTTTAAAATCCTAGATCTCTGTCAGGGAGGTCAAAATCAGTGCAGGGGATGGACGAGCAGAAATCCAACTGCGACGAGAATGACTCTGAACCAACAGGTAAGTGTCTCAATAAATATAGAAAATTGGCGTTGGTTGTTACTATAATTTAAATGCTTTTGAAGTGACTTGAACCCAAAAATTAAGAAACCATTATTTTTGAACAGCTGATGAAAATGGCCCTAATAAGCGGCGTGTCCTCCCTGAAGATGAGTCCAAAGCACTTCCAGTTGTGGAAGGATCAACCACTTGCAGCACACTTCTGTAAAATGTTTTTTCATCATAAATTAACACAATATTTGCAAGTACATATTTATTATTCAGTTTGTTTTTGACAGATCAAATGTACGGGCTTGTGCACTTTGCAACTGCACGGAACGTAGTCTGCATGGACAGCGGGAACTGAGACACTTTGGGCCATCTACAGAAAGACCATTACTCAAGCCATCAGCTTCCTCACTGCCACAGCCTGGGAATGATGACCTGTCTTCCATAGGGTTTTCTGAATCCTCCTGTCTAGCAGCACTCTTTGATGACTCTGGTACATTTAATGATGCATTTCAAATAACATAATTTCCAGACATCTTTAGGATTGCATTTGATCTAATGACTTTTTTTCCTCATTCATTGTGCAGGAGGTTGCTGGGTTCATCATTGGTGTGCTGTATGGTCAGAGGGAATTAAGCAGACAGAGAATGATGAACTAGAGAACGTGGATAAGGCTGTTATCTCAGGGACACAGCGGGTGATTAAATTTTCAGATTTTGATGAATGTATTTGTACAAAAATGTACTAAATTTAACTTTTTTTTTTTTAAGCTATGCGATTATTGTAAACGGCTAGGTGCAACCATTCGATGCCATGCTGAGGGCTGCTTGCAGTTTTATCACTTCCCTTGCTCTGCTGCAAGTGGATCTTTCCAGTCCATGAAACACTTAGCACTTCTCTGTCCACAACACATAGACCAGGCAGAGGAATTGGGTAAGAGCCCACCATACCAATTCTATGCCCTAATTTGAGTGGAATACTTATTTAAAATCATGATATCTTTACATTTATAGCAGGTGAAGAGTCGTGGTGTGCAGTGTGCGACTCTGCTGGGGAGCTCACAGACTTGCTGTTCTGTACAAGTTGTGGCTTACATTACCATGCTGCTTGTTTGGAAATTGGTGCCACACCCATCCAGCGTGCAGGCTGGCAATGTCCCGAGTGTAAAGTGTGCCAGACATGCAGGTAGAATCTTAAGTGCAATTAATCAGCATTACTTTGTAACACAACTGTTTGTTTTATATATTGCTCAAATCTACACTATATTTTAGGCAACCTGGTGAAGACTCCAAGATGTTGGTATGTGATGCCTGTGATAAGGGCTACCACACATTTTGTCTTCAGCCAGCCATGGATTCTCTTCCCTCTGACCCATGGAAATGCAGAGTGAGTAAAGGTTATTTTTCGTGGCACCTGTATCTAGATACTCTTACAACTCTACTACACACAATTGGGTCCATTGCTGCACAAATAACAGTAGCCTTGACTACTGTTCTGTCTTTGATGTTAAGGTGTTTCAGTCCCAGTTATGATTATTTACTCTCCACCCTTAGATTAAATTACTAAACCTGTGCTGTATTTCTGAAGTGAATATAAGTCATACAATCTGATTATTGGGTTATCAGATAACTCCAGTTATCTAATTTTTTTCTTTTTGACCATATAAATGTAGCCACTGATCAAAAATTCTTTCATCTGGTTAGCAAAAAAATCTCAGGCTGCTGTTTCATAGTTGCTATGTGCTCAAAGTGCAGACTCTCAGCTTTAAACAAGAGGAAGAGTTCAGGAATTACAGCTCTTAAAAATCCATCCTCTCCAGAGGCTCCATTCACATTCTTTACCTTTATCTTATCTAATCTATGCTAACCATTTTAGTTCACCACTTTGATCAATTGTAGTTGTTATAAATACTTGCACAGCAGTACTCATGGGCCAACCCAGGACTTGGTTATGTCCATGGGCTCCAGGCGTCAGACAGTCACTGCCCAGTGCCTACAAAAAAATTCCAAATTGTATGAAAAATTGACATCGTGTCAAAGGTGATATGACTTGATGCAAATGTTGAAATGAGGTGGTTTGTTTAAAACTGTCATAGTTTCTCTGTATTTCATAGGATGTATTTGTCAAAACCTTTATAGTCTGTACTTTTCAGTGTTTTCTATCTCAAATCCAGTGTAGGCCCTTTGGAGCCCAAATCAGAAAGACTGCGTCACTGTCCTCAAATTACATTATATAATACAGTCTATAAAATGTCTATTGTTCATGCTGTGTTGATCGTGCTGCTGTGCAATGGCTTTACTGCTGTTCTGTGATCAAATAAGTAATTTCAAACTTAATTTCTATGGTACATTTAAAACAACTACAGTTGATCAAAGTGCTGAACTAAAATGCAAAACAAAGATTAGAACAAGGTAAAACAATAAAGTCCAGGGGTGGATCATGCTCGTGTTTCAGTTTCTATCCCATTACTTTTGAAAAAGCGGGCTATAATTCCTGAACTCTTCCTCTGATTAAAATGTGAATACTGTCAAATCAACGCAGAGAGTGCACTTTAAACCTATATCAATTATGTAACTGTAGCATTGAGGCAGAGTCGGAGTGCGACAGAGGCCGCTCCAAGATCACCTGTTTGAGCGGCTCATTAGACCAGCCTAAAATGCTGTGGCTGGATTCACACCGACCCTAAAGCGCTGCTCTCGGGGCGAGAGCCCCTTTAGGTCGACTGAACTAGTGGCAGTGTGAAAACAACCTTAGATAATATTAAGTGCTTTTGTGATTGTAAACTAATCAACATTACAATTGTTATCAGTGATTTATTTTAATTTTTTTTTAACATGTTTTATTCACATCTTCAACACTGATAAGGTCATGGTTATTTATGAAATATTTGGGGAAATCCCCTACATAGCCTTCTTTTAATGTGGTCTCAGATGCTGTACGTTATCACAAAGTATTGTATTAATGTGTTGAGATGCAAATTGCTCTTACAATAATAAAGCTTTTCTTTTGCCAGCGGTGTCGTGTTTGTACCGAGTGTGGGGTTCGAGGAATAGCACTACCAGGCTCGACCCAGTGGTTTGACAACTATGCCATATGTGACGACTGTCAGAGGGATCGCACTTCAGTTTGTTGTGTGTGCAGTAAAGCTGTAAACCCATCAGCTCAGTGCTGCTGCACTAATTGCCACAGGTTAGTCTTTCATGCCTTTGTACGCTTAAAGGCAGAAAGTCTGTTTATACTGTATGTCAAATAAAGTCCTTGTGCAATTTCTAAAACTGCAAAGCATACTAACAGCCTTTATATTTTATTAGATGGGTACATAGCGAGTGCACATCACAGCAGAATCTGCAGGAAACAAAACCTATATGTCTGGTTTGTAAAGACGATCAGCAGCACACAACTCATAGAACTGGCAATGTGTGTGAGGACATTGTAGAAAAAGAAGCAGATACCACAAGGATTGATCAAGACGAAACCCCAATGGATTTGGGTATGTTGGGATGACGCCAAACCTATAACATTTTTGAGCACACTCTCATAGTTTAACTTGTTTTTGTTCTGTTTTTTAGGCACAGAGGCATTTGTTAAGAAACCAAAGGTCAATGAGTCATCCCAGGTTCATGGGTTCATCTCAGATTCACTTAACACAAGTAAGTGCAAATTGTCCATTTGAGATGAATACAAAGACATACCATGCATGATGTGCCCCATCTAATTATACATCTATCCACAATAACACTGATAACTGCATTCCTCCCAACAACAGAACAGGACAGTTCTTGTCCGGAGTTTGAAAAAGGAAGGAGACCACAAGATTTGAGCCAGCACACTGGTTCAGAACGCAATGAAGACACTGTATCGAACCCGGATTCTGAAAATATGGAAGTGGAGAAGGATGGCAACACAGTCTTGTCATACCCATTGAATAAATGTCCTCCAAAGCAATCAAATAAGACATCAGAACTTGGCATGGCAGATCTGCATGAACTTTCAGCAGATGACAAAGATGAAGCCATCTCTCCAGAAGATTCAGAGTTACAAATGCTACCTCACTCTGAAGATGAGGATGAAGAAGAGGAGGCTCTAAAACAGGATTTACCTGAGGTCAAACCAGAGCTGCTGCTGGATGAGACGTCCAACATGAGCCATGGCGATGAGAGCAGCAGTGGTTTTCTTGGTTCACCAGGAGAACCAGACCTCATGCCTCGCTCAGATAACCTGACAGAGACCGATGACTCCCTCCCCTTTGAACCACTGAGAAGTGCAAAACGCAGAGGGTCTCCAGGACGCTCCAGAGTAAAACAGGTACATTCATCATAGAAGTACCCTTTAATTTTATTTAAGTACAGAAAAAGCATAAATGTGCAACTTTTTATTGTGTGTTAAGGGACGCAGTAGTAGTTTCCCAGGGAGGCGTCGCCCTCGTGGAGGCGGTTCAGGCAGAGGCCGCGGAGGAAGGTCGCGCCTTAAAGCTATGGCTTCCTGCATTGATGCATTTTTGGTGAGAATACTTTATACAATTTATGGCCTTTTTATTGTGTTTTCTTTGAAGTTTAATAATTGTTTTTTCTTTTTTCTTTTTTTTTAGCTCAGCATGACCTTAGACACTGGAGTAAGTAAGGAGGAAGATGAAGAGGAAGATGACAGCATGCAAAACACTGTGGTTTTGTTTTCCAACAGTGATAAATTTGTCCTACTTCAGGTATGACTTGGATGATATTTTTTCAGACATTTTCTAGATTCTTAAAACACATTTTTGTACTCTCTCAATCTCGTTTTAGGACATGTGTGTCGTATGTGGCAGCTTTGGTAAAGGTGTAGAGGGACAACTTCTGGCCTGTGCACAGTGCTCTCAGTGTTATCATCCCTACTGTGTAAACAGTAAAGTAAGTCAATTCAGTTACCTTTTATTTAATACACAACAAAAAATGTTACACAATACCTTATTTTTGCTCACATTTTTCATAAGGTGAACTCAAAGCCATAAACCTTTTCTATATAAACAATAGCGCCAAATATGGTTCACAAATCTGCTCTGTGCATGGAATGTTGCTTGGCAACTTCCTGTTAACTTCCTAGGGTAGTAACAACTGTTTCCTGTTCTTGTTTATTCCTATGAAGATTTAGCCGTGTCTTGTTGAAATAAATAAATAAACAGTACGTAACTGAAAACATGCAGCTGGTGGATAATTACTGACATGTAAAAAACGCGTCACAGGATGTAGATACTTCACCAGAGGAGACCTCTGTGTTTGTAACACTACACAAACATCTGAATCTAAAGGCTAATGCTAATTTGCTAATTTATGGTTAAATGTGGACAGGAAGTGGTCTTTACCCTGCACTGGCCAACATTCACTGCACAAAGCCTATTCTGTGTTGGTGAGCAGTGAGCACTTCCCCTTTGTCAAGAGAATCCATCCCACCTCATAGGTGTGGAATATCTAGAATCTGATTAGACCGCATGAACATTACTCTGTGCCTTAGGCTGTCTACATTAAAAGGACACTCTGAAATGTTCAGTTTTACACAGCACAGAGCCACAGATGTCGCATGTTCGCGACACACGAAGTGAGATGCGTCTTCTGCAGCAATAACATCAGGAAGGCACCCGGACCAGATGGAGTGCTGGGCCGGGTGCTCAAAAACTGTGTTGCGGAGCTGGCGGACGTCTTCACCTTCATCTAGAACACCTCGATGTCCACGTCATGGGTTTCAGCCTGCTTCAAAGCCATATCATATCAGTTTACCAACAGGGATAACCGGTCAACTGAGGACACAATCTTCATCGTGGTCCACACACTACTGGAGCACCTGGAGCATGAAAACACTTATGTGCGGCTCCGCTTTGTGGACTATAGTTCGGCTTTTAATCATCACCCAGCCGTACAGACTCCGCTCCAAACTTCACCTACTGGGACTCAACAAAACCCTGTGCAACTGGATTGTGGACTTTCTAACAAATCGCACACAGGGTGTCACAATGACACCTCCTCCACCCTTGTTATTAACACTGGGATTCCCCAAAGGGTGTGTGGTGAGCCCCCTACTCTACACTCTGTTCACCCATGACTCCTCCGCCTCTTCCTCCTCCAACCTCATCGTCAAGTTCACCCATGACACCAAAGTTCTCAGACTCTTCACCAACGACAATGAGACGGATCATGGGGTGACGACAAGGACCAGCTTTTAAACATCAAAAATACCAAGAAAATCATTGTGGACTTCCGCAGGAAGGACTAAACACAGACCACTCTCCATCGGCTCAGAGGTGGTGCCCCAGAGTGAATGAATAATGCAATGTAATGCACTTTTTAGTGTCCACAAAGCTTAATTTAAACCAATGTATTATTACTATGACACAATGGGGAGCATCAAAGGGAGGATCATATCCCTGACGTCCTGATGGATCAAATTAAACGCTCCTTCAGTTGGTTGGACCTGGCCCTGATTGAGTCCATAATTACTTTTATGCAGGTCAATTATTATATTTTCTATATAAAATTTCTTCTCGCTAACAGATCACAAAGACGATGCTTCGTAAGGGTTGGCGTTGCTTGGAATGCATTGTATGCGAGATGTGTGGAAAGGCTTCAGACCCTTCCAGGCTGCTGCTTTGTGACGACTGTGACGTCAGCTATCACACCTACTGCCTGGACCCACCTCTGCACACTGTACCCAAGGGTGGATGGAAGTGCAAATGGTACGTGAAACAAATTGCACGAGCATTGTTTTGTTGGTTTCCTGTTGCTTTGAAAGGGGTTTAATACATCCTTAAACATTTGCATAAAATGTAAATTTATAACGTCAGCACTGCTCTGGCACTGAGATGTTGTCTTAGAGACATGGGGCCTCATTCATGAATGTTTTCTTAAGAAAAAGTTCTCAAGTACCACTTTAAGAAGTTTCTGGTAAATCTTAAGCCACATTCTCTTCTCTTCTTAAGCAGCCAAATCTCTTTAGAGAGATGGTCCAAATTCATGAACGTGACACTAAGAACACCACTTCCTTCATTATCATGACATTTACATTATATTGACTATGTAAATAATGCAAAGACACGCCCTTTAAACTATCATTTATGGGCATGACACCAGCATGAGGCCAAGTTCATCTACAGTACATTTACTCAAGAACATCTGATCAATTCTTTTTGGAGTAATTTTATCACACATTACTTTTTACGTCTTCATATAATTTTCAAGTGACAAATTAATATTAAGTTTAATTACTTAGACCTAGACATTTTTTTTTAAATTTCTTTCTAAAACCATTTTTAAAACCATTTTTCTTTTTGTTTTGTCTCATCATGACAAAAGCAAAAATCAGACTTTTACCAAGTGCGTTTTTGTTTACTTGAGTTATTTTTAAACGTTCCTCTTCTTGTACATACTGTGTTTTGGCTAAAGTCCCCTCCTCTGAGCATGACGTGTGTGAACCATGATATAGTAGGACCCAGCACAGAGCAGCAACACTCACCTGTGAAAGGCAAGGCAAGGCAAATTTATTTGTAGTGCACAATTCATACACAAGGCAATTCAAAGTGCTTCACAATTTCATAATTGTGAAGCAGAGACAAAGTCTGTCTCTGCTCTATACCACCACTGATCACTGAAAACCTTTTTAGAAATATGTTGCTCACTATGTGAAAGAGTTTGAATTTCTGGGTCCATTTTGATTGTGATAATATTCTAAAACTGCAGATTTTCTGTGTGTAAGAGTCCTGACTGTTCTTAGCTGAAGGAGTTCTTCTGGAAGAACAAATCCTAAGATTTAAGAAAGATACAAATTTTGTGCATACCTAAAAGGTTCTTAATTCAGCTTTAAGAACAAATTTGTGCACAAGTTTGTTTCATGAATGAGGCTCATGGTTCTCAAACTGTGGAACTTTGGGTTCTTCAGGTGGCACCCAGGGTGAGGCTTTATTAATTTTACTTTTATACTGTAATTATTTAACTTATTCTATAGCAATGCATTTAAGTTGTGTGAAAAAGTTTGATAATTATCTGTATCAATATCTCATCCACACTCACTAACAGTCATTTTGTCTTGTTTAGGTGTGTCTGCTGTGTGCAGTGTGGTGCAGATTCACCAGGTTTTCATTGTGAGTGGCAGAATAACTACAACCACTGTGGCCCGTGTGCTAGCCTTGTTGCCTGCCCTGTTTGCAAAGAAAATTTCATGGAGGAGGAGTTGCTGCTGCAATGCCAGTACTGTGATCGGTGAGACATCATGCACAAGCCATTCACACACACAAAGGTTATGGTAAATAATGCATCAAGTGTTTTGTGCAGATGGGTGCATGCTGTCTGTGAGAGTCTGTACACTGAAGATGAGGTTGAACAGGCTTCAGATGAAGGTTTTGCGTGCACATCCTGTTCTCCTTATGTTCCAAAACCTGTGGGTAAGTGACAAAGCTTTTGGGGTTTTTAAGTTTTTTCTAGCAGATATTTTTTTTAAATTTTGTATTCTGTTTTTTAGTGGAATCTGCTATTATGGCCTCTATAAAACTTAAAGAGCCAGGTTTGTAAATTATTAATAATTTACAAAGTCTTTTTCTTCTTTGCTTGTATTTAATTGAATTTGCCATTTCTCTTACAGAACCTCAATTCTACCGATTAGAGGGCGTGTGGCTGACTGAGTCAGGAATGTCATTGCTTCGTAGCATGTCCATGTCCCCTCTTCATAAGAGACGCCAGCGGAGGTCCCGTCTCAGCACCTTGTCCTTTGAGGGAGGCTCAGATGGTTTGGATATGAAGGAAGGCGATGGTGATGGTGAGGCCAGAAGAATCTGTTTGTATGTTGTCCTCATTATAATGGGCTGTAGATAATTTACTATGCTTTTGATTAGCCTGTGGAGAAGCCATGGACTGTGACTCTAAAATGGAGAATCCTGGGAGCCCTGACAGAGAGGGCGGTGCTGATGGTGGTGCTGATGGCATACCAGAATGTGATAGTCTCAAAGGAGCTGAGGAGATGGAGGACAGCAAGAAAAGAAAGCGGAAACCGTATAGACCTGGTAAGCGATCAGAAAAAAATATTTACAACATGTCCACTCTGAACATGCATTGATTGCTCTGAAAACCAATAGGCATTGGAGGATTCATGGTGAGACAACGGAAATGTCACACACGATTAAAAAAGGAGTTTTTTGCTCAGCTGGCTGGAGAAACAACTTTAGATGGACAACCAATTGAGAGGACCATTGAAGAAGGTAAGTTGATGGTCATGTATTGCAAACTTGAAACATGTATAGGGGGATAATTTAAAGAGCGCCTAAACAGGCGTGCCAGAGCCTTACTACACCCACAATCAAAATCCAAAAATCGCCACGAAATGAGGCTTTGAGGTGACGTGCGTGAGTGTATGGGGGTGGCCATTGGAGCATTTCAAACGTATGATTTAGAGGCAATATTTCATCTTGCAAACTTAATGGGAGCATTTTAGTCAACATTAACATGAACGTGATAACTGACGAGCTGCGACTTTGTCGCCCCGTAGTGTTTGATCTGTAGATTTGTTCAAATTGCTTTTTGTATTTGACTCCCAACTCGCTAGGGGGGCGTGTGCGAGACTGAGCCCTTTGATATTCCATTGGAGCAGGATCGCTGATGGCATTACTTCCCCAAGTCACGGATACTGTCGGAGCCAATTGCAATGGATAATTCTAAATTCACACTCGTTATAGTCGTTTAACCTCAAGAGGGAGCAACACAGACGGTTTTTCGCACTAAATTAAGATTTCTACTAATATGCATTAGTAGAAATATGCATATGCATGTCAAAATAGTGACAAGGACATATGCACAGCTCTGTGAGACACCAACTTAAACGGTTTATGAGCAAAAAAAAAATTACATATGGGGTTTAGTTGCTCTTAAAGATGACAAGCATATGATGGGCATGCTAAATACATTTATTTAGTGAGTGAGCTAAAAGTAGAATATGTGTGTACAGGACCTCACCCGGACACTGACAATATCATGGATCCTAAACCTGCAGATGGAGAGGAACAGGCCAAAAAACGCAGGGGGCGCAAAAAAAGCAAATTGGAGGACATGTTTCCTGCTTATCTCCAGGTTTGTTTCTCATGCTCTGTAAAATGGACGATTTTAAAACAATTTAACAAAATAATCATTATATAACATATTGCAGGAGGCTTTCTTTGGCAAGACACTGATTGACCTGAGTAAAAAAGTTGTGATGATCCCTTCTGGGCCTCGCCCTTGCCTTATTCGACCTCCAGCTTTGCAAGGTGTTAAACCTGCCCCAGAAAGTAAGATGGTCATCTTACTTGCAGACCCAGTTATAATATGAGATTGAAAAAATGTGCAGTTTGCTCCATCTTTATGCTCTTCTTATCAGATGAGACAAAGGATTGCGTTATGAATAACCAACCCATTAAACAGGAAAAGCAGGAAGGAAGTGTGTCTTCTCATGCTCAGGGAGATGGTAAGTCTAGTCTTGGTCTTATCCTTATCAATTTTTAGATATCAGGTTGTAAATACCGTGTTTGTTTAGGAGCGTCTGTCCCCTCTCCATCATTGAAAGAACAGATGTCATCTCACTCTCAAATCTTAGCTGTAGAGAAAATTAAAAGTAAGTAAGGACCTCATAAAAGGGGAGATTACCTGGTGAAAAGGTGTGGATAACATATTTTTGTTCTTTTAACCAATGTCCAGGTCTTCCTCAAGGGGTGGAGAATCAGGACTCGGAACAATTCTTCAAAAAGGTTCTTGGTGCATCAGAGGGCCCTTCTTTGGGCAGCATGAAGCCTATTTTGGAGGGCAATAAGGGAGAACTCGCTCATAGTGCTATGCCAGAGAGATCTCCCCTCTCAGGTACAAATATGTCTTTTAAATATTAATGCAACATAATTGAAGATTAAATATTTTGATGCAATCATGCTGTACATGTAACCTTATTGCAGGGTCTCTGCCGTCTACTGGAGCAATGGAGACTTTTCCTGCCCTGTCACAATCACCATTTTTTGACATTCGGTACGGTCTCACTTTTAAACCATTACAATTAAAAACGTAGCAGTCTGTTGAGAATGTAGTTACTGTGAAGTTGCAAAGTGGTTCGTTCCATTTTTTTTAACTTTATTTTTTACTGTTTTACAGTGACCGTGGAGGACTGTTTAGTCCAGACGATGGTGATGAAAGTCCTTGGGCTACTCCCTCAACACCAGCAACACCCTCCTCACCACCCACTCCAACTGAAGGAGAGGGAGACGGCCTGTCCTACAACCAGCGCAGCCTGCAGCGCTGGGAGAAAGATGAGGAACTAGGGGAACTCTCCACCATTTCCCCAGTGTTATACGCCAATACAAATTTTCCTACTCTCAAACAGGACTACCCTGGTGACTGTTATTGCATTAATATTTATACGCCTTTCAGAACATAAGCTACATTCACATTTTTCCTTTTTTATTTTATATTTCAACAGACTGGGCAAACCGCTGTAAGCAGATAATGAAAATTTGGAGGAAGGTGTCTGCTGCTGACAAAGTACCATACTTGGTAAAAAATATAATTGTGAAAATTGTTTGACAAAAATGGTAACATTACAATTACAAAGTATTTTAATTCCTCTAGCAAAAGGCCAAGGATAACAGAGCAGCTCAGCGGATTAACAAAGCGCAGAAGGTGAGTCAGCCTCATGAATTTATTAGTCTCTAAATGCTCCTCTGTTCTGAGTTTAATTTTTTTTATTTTTAATGTGTTATTTTCATTTCAAGCAGCAGGCAGAGATTCAAGTATGCAGGCCTGTTAATTCGGAGCCAGGTCAGGCAAAAGGGGAACGGCCCAGTTTACACCTTCATATCCCTCCACCTTCTGGTTCTACGTCTGTGTCCTCCCAGCCCAGCTCAGCAGGAAGCCCATTCCCTTTTCCCCCGGATTCAGGATCATCCTCTGTCTTTTTCTCTGATGGACCGGTCAAAACTCCAGGTTCAGCTGAAATCCGGACTGATCCCCTCGCCAGGCTTCCTTCACACTCATCCATTTCGTACCCTCACCCAACGACACCATATTCCCAATCGGGGGCAAGTCCATTACATGCCCCCTCCTCAGGTTTTTATTCTTCCGGCCCTCTGGGTCCTCCTCAGGGACGGCCAGCCGGTCTTGGCCCCTTTGACATGCAACCAGGAACACCTGGAACCCCCAGACGGGCTCAACAGGTTGACCCTTATTTTAGATCTCAGCTGCAGCAGCAGCAACAGGCTCATCTGTCACATTCTCAGCATGGTTCTCAGGAGTGTCTAGGACCTCCACAAAGTCCTCATTCACGAGGTCCTGGACTTGGAGAGTCCTCTGTCTTCTCTCCAACTCACAATTCTCATTATGGAGATCCTTTTAGAATTCAGCAAGGGTTGGGACGAACTGAATTTGGTTCCTCACCATCTCCTACATTGGCCTCCTCACCTGCCAGCACAGGACAGTGCAGAGCTGACATGAGTGCTGCTTCCCCCCATTCCTCTTCTGCAAGAGCAGACCCAACTGGTGACTCTCCTGCTGGCATGCTTGACTCTGGGGATGGTTTGTTTAAGGCTCCAATGACTCCGCGAATTCACCAAGGTGATAGTGTTTCTCTTCAACCTGGAGCATCTCCAAACCATCCCTCTGAAGGTTACAGACAGTCACCTTCTCATTCATACACTGAGGGACACAGCCATTCCCCACTTAATCCCAGACCACAGTCCACTGATTGCTCTCTTTTGACTCAGAGAAACACTGCTCAGTCAGATCAGTGCTCCAAAGTGCCCTCCAGTCCACAGTCCCAGGGAAGCGCTCAGTCTCCTCACACTCCTGGTGGACTTTCCAATGATGCGGTCCACTCGCCAGCTCCTCCTCGGTTTCAGTCTCCAGACACTGGCTCTCAGCCACCATCTAGACCTCAATCTAGAGATCAATTTTCTAATATTCACAAAACTCGCTCATCACCATTAGAAGGAAATGCAAGTTACAAAGGTTCTCCTCATCCTAATCAGCCTGTTCCACCCCAGCAAGGTGGCAGTTCTCTACTAGATCCTCTCTCTGGTAAACTGTCATTGGGTCCATACGGTGGTAGTCCCAACAATGCAGGGCATTCATTACCACCACAGCACAATCAGGCGAATCAGGGACAGCATCAGCAACCCCATTCACATCCTACCTCTGGATCTCAAGAAAGCCTCCCGGTGCGACCTAATGATGCATCTCCTCAGAACGCTTTGTCAGTCTCTCAAGATTGCTCCCAAGAAGATCCTGCACTGATTGGCTTGAGCCCATCTGAAGTAGAGAAGCATAGACAGGTATGTGAAAAGTCTCTATCTTTTTTAGATTACAAAAAGGTGTTTAATCTGTTTTGTTACCTCTAGCGTCAGAAACTAAGGGAGTTTCTAATCCGACAACAAATGCAGAGGAAGGAGGCAGCTGCTGCTGCTTCTGGTGGTGCATCACCTAGTTGGTCTGGTGGTGAGGCACCAGCCAGAGCACCACCACCCTATCCACAGGTATTTTGTAAAATGCTTCTTAAACAGTTTATATACACCTCTGGTCAAACGTTTTGAAACACTTTTTATAGATTGGTGTTTGTGTATTTTCAACACTATTAACATTGTGTGGTTCTCATTGAAGGCCTTAAACTATGAATGAACAGAATGGTTTTCACTTCACAGACTGAAAACAATTTCAGGTCACTCTGTGTGTTCATTCATAGTTTAATGCCTTCAATGTGAACCACACAATGTTGATAGTGTTTAAAATACAGAAACACCAATCCATAAAAAGTGTTTCAAAACTTTTGAACTTTTAGTGTATATTAACCCTGTCAAACTCTATTTTCTTATATATTTCGCTCTGATCACTCTCAGGACCGTGCTGTGCCCACGGCTGTTGGACCACAAGTGGCCAGAACTAGTGTTACTCCCAGTGGTCCACAACAAATAGGAAACCTACCAATCATGGATCCCAGTGCAGTTCGGTTAGTGCCATTATACAATATATGTAATGATTCTAATCAAATCATTTCATGACTTTCCCTGAATAATTCTTTGTGCCATTTCAGGCTGCCAGGGACCACAAAACCACCTGGCATGTGTGTTCGTCCGCCTATGTCTCATCAGTGGCAAGTCCAGGCACCAGGACCACAGAGGGTTTTGCAGCCTGGCATGGAAAATATAAGTATAAGACATAATCTCAATCCAGCAGCAAACATGCAGGATATCGGCAATTCCCTCAGCTCAATGCAAGGAGATGGCATTCACAGTATAAGTCAAGGCCCCCCTCCACAGTTTATTGAACTTCGACACAATGCTCAAAGACTGCCTATGCGACCCCATTTCATGCCACGTGGACCGCAGCCTAGGTCACGACTTTTTCTTCCCCATCAGGAAATGATTTCATCATATGTTCAACAGCATCCCATAACTCAAAATAGTACTGTTCCATCAGAGAAAGCACAGTTGGGGTTACAGCCAGGTGGTCTATCAGTTTTAATGCCACCGCAGATGGGAGGTGCAGTAACAGGTTCCTCAGCTGTTAATCAACATCGCCATTCTCAGCCAAATTTAGTAGCTCAGTCTCAGTCTGCAACAGACCATGGTGAGGAACTTCCAGAGCCAGACCTTGAGGGGCTGGGAGATACTGGAGGTGATGCTGGTGTGGAAGATGAGGATGACCTCGCTCTTGACCTCGACCCTGACAAGGGGGATGATGCTTTGGGCAATCTGGATAACCTTGAAGCGAATGATCCACATCTAGATGACTTGCTAAACAGTGATGAGTTTGATTTGTTAGCTTACACAGACCCAGAATTGGACCAAGGTGACCCCAAGGATGTCTTCTCAGACCAGCTGCGGCTTGTTGAAGCCGAAATTGAGACCCCTTCCTCTGCATCGTT
The DNA here is from genome assembly GCA_900303255.1 of Lesueurigobius sanzi. Taxonomy (NCBI): domain Eukaryota; kingdom Metazoa; phylum Chordata; class Actinopteri; order Gobiiformes; family Gobiidae; genus Lesueurigobius; species Lesueurigobius sanzi. The sequence continues at coordinate 47,601 of OMNZ01025425.1, read as the reverse complement.
GCATGTAAAAGTTGAAGACAAATCAAAGTTAGAGAAACCCACTCCAAAGACAGATGCTAACACTATCCAGACATCAACTTCTGCTAAACCAATTGGAGCAGCCCAAGTGAAAGTTGAAGAGGGATGTCTGGACACACGCCAACAGCTTTCAGCTCAGACTATTATAAAAACTGAAATTGAAGATGTTCTTGGTGCACCCAAGTCATCACACTCTGATAACCAGCAAACCTCTCTGAGCTCTGTCCGATTAGGTGGACTTTCATACCCTCTCCCAGGTCAGGGTGACCATTTGCCTTTTCCTTCAGCTGGTTCACACAGCGATATTAATGATGACCCACTGGGACTGCCTGATGTGGGTGGGCAGTCTCCTGCAGTGGACTTGGCAAAGGTTGAGAGCTCTTTAGATGGTGAGCTGCCGTTGTTGATACAAGATCTTATGGAGCATGAGAAAAAAGAACAACAAAAGCAGCAACAGCTCAGTAGCCTTCATCAAGGTGCACTGGCTCCTCCGTTTGGCTTACCAAGTCAGCCAAACCCACAGGTGTCCACTCAGATGATGCTGCCACATCACCGTCCACCTGCCCCAGGGATGATGACTCAACAAGGGATGGTTCCAAGAGTGTCCAATATTATGCAGCAGCAAAGGCTAATGGGACCTGGAATGGGGACTCCACCTCATATGAACCTGTCCCAGCAGCAAGCAATGTTGCGGATGGGGCAGCCTGGAACAATGCCCCAACAACCAACGGTTAAACAAACCCCCCTGACCAACAATCTCTTTCCGGATAAAGGCAAGGAAATGTGGTTACTTTTGCTTTTCCATAGTTTTTTCTCTATTATCCTATAAGTAATGCTTTATTTTACAGATTTAGACAAATTTGTAACCGATGACATCATGGATCCTATTGCTAAGGCAAAGATGGTTGCTCTCCAAGGAATAAAAAGAGTTCTTACGGACCCAATGGTTGTTCCTCCTGGGATCAACAGGTAATTTCGTCTGGTTTATCCATGACACAATTGTACGTTTTTACACAGTACATTTCATTGAAAGCTATGTATTATTTTAGACAACAGGTTTCTTTGCTTGCTCAAAGACTGGCATCTGGTCCTGGAACAGATCCAGGGCACATCACTTCAGGACCACCAAAAGTAAGAAGACAACATAACAAAAGAATGTTGTATTAAACATACATTTTAAATGAATGTGTACTCTTTAATTTAGGAAGGAGAACCGAGTGACTCAACTCAGTCAAGGCCTAACCCTCCCCAATTTGTCCAAGGAATCATCAGTATGTACATTATTCACTAGTTGCTTTCAAATGTTTATTTATTACTGTTTATTTTCATGCATTCAAACTGTAAAATTGCTACTTGTGATAAGTCAATTACAAAGCAAATGTCTGTTTTATATCCAATTTCTATTTGTCATCTAGATGATGCTGAGCAACATCAATATGAGGAGTGGCTCTTGCACACACAGCAGCTACTACAAATGCAGTTGAAGTTTTTGGAGGAACAGATTGGGGTTCACCGTAAATCTCGAAAAGCCCTTTGTGCAAAACAGCGTACAGCAAAAAAGGCTGGCAGGGAGTTTGCTGAAACAGATGCTGAAAAATTGAAATTAGTCACAGAAGAACAAAGCAAGATTCAAAAGCAACTTGACCAGGTTTGGAAACTAAAATAAAAACTAATTTTAAGCATTTTTATTTCAGTCTTTGTTAATACTTATTCATGATGTGTTACAGGTACGGAAACAACAAAAAGAACATACTAATCTTATTGCAGAGTACAGAAGCAAACAACAACAGCAGCAGCAACAACAGCAGCAGCAGCAGCAGCAGCACCAAGGCGCAGGACTTATTCCACCAGGACATCCTCCACAGGGTCCTCCACCCCACATGTTTCCCACAATGCCTGGTCAGATGGTTATGGGGCAGCAGGCTGGGCATATGATGGGGCAGCGTGGTGGCATGGTTCCTCAAACGAGCTTGCCTGTCCGAATGCCACAAGGGCAAACATTCATCGGTGGGCCACCACAACCCCAATTTCCGGGAGGCACCAGGCCCCCGGGACCTTCTGGAGCACCTGCTGGATTTTTCCCTCTGGGACAAGGAATGCAAGGTGCTGACCCCAGAATGATGCAAGAACGGCAACTTCAACACAGAATG
>OMNZ01025425.1:27713-45413 GCA_900303255.1 Lesueurigobius sanzi | reverse complement strand
AACACAGAATGCAGATGGCAAAACTACAGCAGCAACAGCAGATGATGATGGCACACACAGCTCAACAGTCTGCCGTACAGTCTCAGGCACAACCTGGCATGATGGGAAACTCGCACATGGTCCACCAACAGCCAAACCCACAAATTCTAGTTAATCAGGCAAATCAACAAATGGGAAGGGGCCAAACTGTCTCACAGATGCCCCAAACCCCTTTAGGAGGACACGCTCCAGCAGGAATGATGGGTAACGAAGCAGTTGGACAGTCACAACTACAGCGGCCACAGATGGTTATAGGACAGCAGGGACTGGTTGGTTCACCCAATGATCCTAGCTTCAGGAGTCCTCAGAATCCTCAACAACAAAACAATATGCCTCAGCATGTGTTGGCCTCTCAACTGCAGCAGCAAACTGCGCAACAAAAATCAACACTTCCCACACAATCAAGCCAAGATCAGGGAGTAACATCTCAGCCTTCCACTCCACAAATGGGATCCTCTCCTTCAGTGGGAAGTACAACACCTCAGTCACAGTCTGGCTTTGATAATCAGAACTCTTGCACTGACTCCAAAACTCCCCCACAGCAAAGTGGACCCTCCACACCAAATCCATTATCACAAGCAAATCTTTCAATTTATAATCCGAGTGACTTGGAAAGTCCAAAAATGCAACAGCATCAAAATCAATTGAGTTCAGTTTTACAGTCAAACCATTCCACAGAACAGCAAACCCCATCAAATAAGAATCAGCAGAGTGATAATTCTCAAGAGCACCCAACTCTTAAGCAGCAGGTGTCAGTTACTGTCATAAAGACTGAAGATACAACTGTGAAAGAAGAACGGGTACAGTCAGTTGTCCAGCTGCAGCAGCAGCAGCAGCAAATTGCCTCACAGCAATACCGGGATCCTAACATCCCACAGCAGACCTTAATTCAGACTACACAAGGCCAGCAAGTGAGCCTAAATGCGCAACAACAAGCTTTATTAGCTCAGCATCAAAAACAACAAGCCATGGTGGGAATAATAAGGGGACAACAGCAAGGGATGATGCCACCAAGGCCTGGATTTCAAGCTGGACATATTCGGACACCTATTAACATTCAGGCTATTATTGCCCAAAATCCACAGCTTCGCGGCCTTCCTCCAAACCAACAAATACAACACATACAAGCTATGATTGCCCAGAGGCATTTGCAGCAGGGGCAAATGATGCGCATGACAATGAATCCAGGACAGCAAAGTCCATTAAGGCCCCACATGCCACAAGGACAGATTCCACAAATGAGGCAGCCAATGCCAGGAATGGAGGGCCAGCAAATTCATTTTGGACCAATGGGGACAGTGGGACAGCGTGGTGTCTCTTCACAGATGCAGCAGGGACTATTGACTCATGGGCAACAGCCTCCACAAATGGGAGAAATGATGCAGCAACAGCAGATTATGAGGGGGCATGTTCCAATGCCTGGTTCCCCCATCGACCAGACGCGCATGATTAGACCAACTTCTCCTTTAGCCAATTCTGGAGTAGATCAACAACGGCATCTTCTCATGGGGATGCGCCCTCCTACTCCAAACCAACAGCAGGTAATGCTAACCACTGCTGCCGGTCGTGTACAAGGATCCCCATCTCATGCATATTCACCAAGAACTCCTTTTGGTATGAGCCCTGCTCATTCTGCTTCACCCCACGCATCTAACGTGTCCTCACCAAGAACTGACAGTCGAGCAGGAATGGGTAGTCCATATCAAGTTAAAGCTTCTCCACTCAGATCCCCTGGAGCAAAGAATCCACTAGATTGTCCAGGATTAAAGGTTGAAGGTCAGATGTCCACCAGTGAAAGCTGTCGTGTGGCTTCATGCATTCCCAATGGTCCACAGAAATACGTTCAATTCCAAAAACAACCCCATCATGTTCAGGAGAACACTTCTGGTCATTTTCTTAAAGTGTCTGGAGCAGGAGATGAGTATGAGAAGACTGTGCATAACATAAAGCAGGAGCCCAGAGAAGTGCAATGTAATGCTGAGAGAGAACCTCCACATGGGGCCATGAAGCGAGAGGCACCCGGGGAGATGGTTAACTCTTCTGAGAATATGGCTGTGGATCCTGGACTTCATGATAATAGACCTGAGACTGGACAGCAACTGCTTCAAAAACTACTTAGGACAAAGAATCTACAGCTTGGAGCGCAAAGGCCTTCTGATGGTATCCACAACGAAATTAATGGACACATAAATAATAAATTGGCTATGTTGGAACAAAAGCTTCAAGGGACACCACAAAATATGGAAGATTTACAATCTCTCACAAAAAGACCCCCTTTGCCTAAGCCCAAACGTACAAATAAAGTCACAGGAGGACCCAATGCTAGAAAAAAGAACAAGAAGGATGAAATGGGGAAAAGTCCAGAAGCTCTCATAAAACAGCTCAAGCAGGTAATTATTCTTCTACAATCTTAAGATTCTGGCATGAGATCGGTCCTCATTATACATTGGTCACATTTCAGGGTCTTTCCTTGCTGCCTCTGATGGAGCCATCCATAACCGCAAGCCTAGATCTGTTTGCCCCTTTTGGGAGCAGTCTACCCAATGTGAAAGCCCAGCTAAAAGGATCTTTCGGAAATGCAATGCTGGACAACATCCCAGACTATTATTCTCAGCTACTTACAAAGGTATTCACATGAATCTTAAATACCATAGTTTTTGCTTCAATTCACCAAAAATTCTTTTTTTTAATGAGTTTCTTACTATATTGTATTTTCAGAGTAACCTTAGCAACCCTCCTACACCTCCATCATCTCTCCCTCCCACGCCGCCTCCATCAGTGCAACATAAGCTGCCAAATGGGATGACGACTGGAGAGGAGCTTTCATCAAAGGATAAAAAGGAGACAGATACAACTGCAGAGCAAATGGGTAAATCTTTGAGTTGGATGCACAAACATGCAGGAATATGTTTGGCCGTTAAATTCTGTGTTTTTCTTAGACACCACCACCACCACCACCACCACCACCACCACTACTACTACTACCACCACCACCACTGAAGAGGTCAAGAGTGTAGACATTCTGGCAGCTCTTCCTACGCCACCACACAATCAGAATGAAGATATCCGGTACGTCAACAAGCATAATTATACAAATGTTCATTTATTCAGACCTCTAGTTAAATCAAACATTTTCAACAGAATGGAGAGTGATGATGAGGACGCCCCAGAGAGTATTATTCCTGCATCATCCCCAGAGAGTAATGTGGGAGAAGGCACAACACGATTTCCTCAGCTCAAAGAGCCTAAAGAGGAAGAGACAGAAAGGGCCATCTCACCTATTATTCCTCTCATCCCCCGCACTGCTATACCAGGTATGTATGCCGGTATATCTTCATAGTTTACGTTTGATCAAATGTACAACTAAGAACTTATATCTCTTGCAGAATTTCAAGAAAACAAACCACTTGTTGAAGCTGGTGACAAAGTGCTGTCCACATCAAACCATCTGAACAAGCCAAACAGTAATGAAGTATCTGTTACCTTCACATTATCCTCAGCAGCTGCAAAGGTATTTGGGTGTTCTGACATAAAATGTTTCATAAAGGACATCATTTATAACCAAAACCTTATTCCCCCTCAGAAACTCAATCATGTGATGATGGCCATGGCCCAGCTCCTCAACATTCGAATGCCGGGTTCGTATGAGGTGACTTTCCCTTCTCAAACAGCAGATATTGAAGAGTCTAAGGCACAAGGGCAGCCAGGTAATGTAGACATGTTACAATTTGTTAATCAACTTGAACAGAAATGTGTCAAAATGCAATTTTTCTGTAGGTTTCTCAGGTGCGCTTTGTGTAAAGAACAATGCCACACCGAATCCAGATGAATGGCTCCGACAGTTTGATGTGTCACTCCCCGGCTGTACGCTGAAAAAACATGTGGATATACTCTCCCTAATCAAACAAGTACGATCAGTCCTCTTTCGTTTTCTTTTCTGATTTCTGAATGATCTTTATTTATTAGGTTATGGCTTTTTGTTTTAAGTCATTTAAGATGGCTCCACACATAGGCGCCGATACCGTGGGTGCTGCGGGCAGTAGATTTAACCTATAAATCATAATAGCAGTCTTCGGCAGTGGACTAGAGTAACTATCCCGTAAGTAGGAGGTCATGAGTTCGAGCCAGGGCCTCGCCACTTTTTTTCAGTGACTCTAACTGGGCACCCACGGGGAAAAATATAAATCGGTGCCCATGGCTACACACTAGAGGAGTTTTAGCCAGATTTTTAGTCTCCCTGAGTTTGAATAAAATTTGCTTGCATGCCATGATTTGTCTTGGGACTCCTCATGCGTGTCCTGAAGTGTGTGGTCTGTGCACACCTGTAGTGTGTAGCCAGCTTTAGTGTACAAAAAGCTACAATAAGCTATTCTATTATTGTGGGGAGGTGCTGTGCTCGTCTGCTTCATTGGGACAAAGTTAGCTGCTGGCGCATGTAGCGATGTATTGTGAGAATACAACATGGCCAAGCTTCTGCTTATTGTAGCTTCATGCATCTCTTTCAAGATGAACGTTACGGGACGACATGGTGCATTGCTATGCTTTGATGTCAAGCCTTACTACTGATTTTATTTGCACTTTGTTCAGTGTATTTATCATGTGATTATTTCGTTTTGTTTGTGTCATTTCTTTAGGAATTTTCTGAAAACGAGGACAAGCCAGCACTACACTGTTACACAACCAACGTAAGTGACTTGGATGTTCGCCACCTCCCTGTAATTCCCGTTGAGGAATCCCCACCTCCTTCACCAGCTCCTCCAGACGACCAGGAACCATCGACCCAAGAACCTATCAATGAAACAGACCCTTCCAAAACGTCTCCCTCACCTTCTTCCATGCAAACTAAAGTGGAGGTCAAGATTGAGCCAGAAGAGGACTGTAGTTCTTCACAGCCTAAAGCCTCAGAGTCTGAAGTTGCTTCGGATTCAGCCACTCCCACAATTACTGATACACCTGCTGAAGATTCATTAAAAACTATTGCTAAGGAGGAGGATTTGACCTCAGAACTGTCTGAGCCTGATAAAGAGACACCCACAGAGAGTTCAAAACCATTAAAAACACGTAGAGCACCCTCACCAGACAATGAGGTCGTCCAACCAAAAGTGAAAAAATGGAAAGGGATTCGTTGGAAGCGTCTGCAGTTTGTCATCACAATCCGTAAGGGTGGGTCTAAGAAGGAGAGCAGTCGAGAAGTGTCTGAACTGATGGAGCGACTTCGCATTACATTTAGACCCGAGAAGCTGCCGCGGGACAAACGCAAATGCTGTTTTTGCCATGACGAGGGCGACGGCTCCACAGATGGACCTGGACGGCTGCTCAACATTGACGTGGATTTGTGGGTGCATCTTAACTGTGCTCTGTGGTCCACAGAGGTGTATGAAACTCAAGGAGGTGCTCTCATCAATGTGGAGGTGGCTCTGCGCAGAGGACTGCGTACTCTGTGTGCCTGTTGTCAGAAAACCGGTGCTACCAACAGCTGCAACAGGCTGCGCTGCCCCAATGTCTATCATTTTGCCTGTGCCATCCGAGCTCGCTGCATGTTCTTCAAAGACAAGACTATGTTGTGCACACAACATAAACTAAAGGGGCCCAGTGAAGATGAGTTGAGCACATTTGCTGTGTTACGGCGGGTCTACATTGAGCGAGATGAAGTGAAGCAGATTGCCAGTATCTTACAGCGAGGAGATCGAATCCACTTGTTTAGAGTTGGAGGTCTGATCTTTCATGCTGTGGGTCAGCTACTGCCCTCCCAGATGCCTCTCTTCCATTCAGCTACTGCCATTTTCCCTGTGGGCTACGAGGCCACACGCATTTACTGGAGCACTCGTGTACCTAACAAGCGCTGCAGATATCGCTGTCGCATCAATGAGGACAATAGCCGCCCTCTGTTTGAGGTGCGGGTTCTGGAGCATGGCATGGAGGATTTGCATTATCGTGACACCTCACCAGAGGGTAAGTCTCGCTCACATGGTGTCTGTATTTAACAGATGAAACATTAGTGACTTTCTGGTTTCTAATTCATGTTTGTAATGAAAATAGGAATCTGGAATCGAGTCGTTCAACAGGTGGCAAAACTAAGAGAGGATGCTTCTATGCTGAAGTTGTTCACAGAACACCTCAAAGGAGAGGAAATGTATGGCCTCACCATCAATGCTGTGATGCGCATCACAGAATCTGTAAGAACTCAGAGGGCTCTATCATTCAGCTGTAAATGGGACTGTTGATTCCTTCCTGTTCTAAGATGTTCTACTGTTTTGTAGTTACCTGGAGTGGAGAGCTGTCAAAGCTACCAGTTCCGTTACGGGCGTCACCCTCTCATGGAGCTCCCTCTCATGATCAATCCTACGGGCTGCGCCCGCTCTGAGCCAAAGGTCACTGCACAGTGCAAGAGGTATGTATGCATGCATTAAAAGCTCTGCTTATTTGGTAAAACATGCTTTACCTAATGATAAAATCCTGTTCTTCTAAGGCCTCACACCCTAAACAGCACCAGTGTTTCTAAAGCCTACCAGAGTACATTCACTGGTGAGCTCAACACACCATACAGCAAACAGTTCGTTCACTCAAAATCATCCCAGTACCGGCGCCTGAAGACCGAGTGGAAGAACAATGTTTACCTGGCTCGATCACGAATTCAGGGGCTAGGATTGTATGCTGCTAAGGACTTGGAAAAGCACACCATGGTCATTGAATATATCGGCACTGTCATCCGCAACGAGGTGGCCAACCGCAGAGAAAAGATATACGAGTCACAGGTGAGCTGAATCCACCAAATCCTCAACTGATCAGTACACTTTGAACTGTGCTGGGGGTGATTTTAAGGTTTATAATGTTATGGCATACACCATAAAACATGACAAAATATTGTTGCATTGTGTTTCAGAATCGTGGCATTTATATGTTCCGCATCAACAATGAACAGGTTATTGATGCTACTCTGACTGGTGGCCCAGCTCGGTAAGCATTGACTAAAATTTCATCAGCGATGGTAATTAGCCTGAACTGTTATCGATCATCTTCTTTTCCCTATCCAGCTACGTCAACCACTCCTGTGCCCCCAACTGTGTAGCAGAGGTGGTAACTTTTGACAAAGAAGACAAGATCATCATTATTTCTAGCCGTAAGATTCCCAAGGGAGAAGAGGTTTGTAATCCCACTTATTAAATATTATGTTTGTTTGTTTTTTCAAATATGTGCAGGTTTGTGTTCTTGTTTTGTTATTTTCATTGTTTTTTTTTTATTGCAGCTGACGTATGACTACCAGTTTGATTTTGAGGATGATCAGCACAAAATCCCTTGTCATTGTGGAGCCTGGAATTGCAGAAAGTGGATGAACTAAAATGAGTGTTCCGCTCCAAAAGGTGCCAGACAACATGTGCGCCAAAGCCTTTGAATCCATCTTTGCCAGTGCATAAGCTGAAAGACACGGAGGTGGTGCAACCTCCAAGTGAATGACTCAAGCATTGACACCTGTAGCCAAAGGTATGAAGAGCATTAATCAATAAAGCAACAATCCTCACCTACAGTGGCATAAGAAACCACCTCAGCCAAACCCCCTCTCCTTCTCGACTGTTCTCACTAAGCTCACAATGGCTGGAAACAATCCTCAACATCTACCAAATGGTTTTGACCGTCTGATATCAGTCCTCATATTACAAGCTCAACTGGAGCTGCAACAAAAAGCCATTTTAAAATACTAAGAATGAACTTGGGATGCATTTTTGTTTTAAAGTCGGACCTATTTCCTCCCCTTCTACACTTTATCTTCACCTCTGAAAGGCACTTTCCCATCAACTTATCAATGAAGACAACATGGATATTGGCTCGCTAGACAATCACGACGCGGCTCTGTGCAAGAGCTGCAAATGATTGATGGAAAAAGATGATTTTAAGTAAATATAAAATTAGAGACGTTATTGTTCTGTGGCTCGAGATGTGACTGTGTGGCGTCCCTCCGGTGGGTTAGCGTGACCCTGTCTACCTCATTGATTTAACGGGAAGTGACTGCTTTGTATAATAACTGTTAACTGCTACTGCGGAAGGGGGATGTTTTTATGGGCTTAGCCTTCTCGGACAAGCAGGGAAACTTAAGCAGCAGGTTTGCTCTATCTACTCTATGCTGATGATTTACAATAATGAGCCAACATAATTATTATTCATTAATTATTTATACAGAAGAAATATATGACAGTTTTGATAAAAAAAAAGAATATTGAAATCAATCAGAAGCTTAGCAGGTGTCATGTATGACTCCAAATCATTAATGTAGCTTTTGTTTTTTTCTTCCTTGAAGCGTTTGTACCCATGCTCTTAGCTGTGTGAAAGCACAATAACATCACCTTTTGAGTTGCTGCAGACAGTGACTGACTGAACGGATTTGGTCTCTTCTCTAAATGCACATTCGCTTTTGCTTCATTGGAGCTCCACTGTGGCCTCCAGCTCAGTGGACAGACGACTACTGTCCCATTTGAACGTGTTTTATAACCCGCCGCTAACACTTTGAATCATGTCTCTTCCTCTCTCTGTAATATTTAGCGGACTGTTGATAACTTTACTGTAGTAAGTCTTTCTCTGTCTGAGCGAGCTGGTACTGTCCCCGTGAGGCGTTCCCAGGGCAGGAAAAGACTTATTGAAAAAAGGGCATTTCACTTCTATGTAAAAATTCAAATGTCTTTAAAGGGAGCTTTACTTAAAACTCCAATATCCTGTACTACTTTCCCCTCTTCCCCAACCTGAAACCTCACATGATTATTAAATGCAAATTGTACAAAATGTATATAAAGTATATGCATCAGGGGAGAGTAACTCTTTATCCAGCCCCTTTGTAAACAACAACTCAAAGTGTAGAGACATAAAATCGGAAGAAACAACCACTGGATATCATTTTAACAAAGTTGAAGCTGTAAATAAATATAAATATGTGTAAATGGCAAACTAATATCTTTATGTATATGAATCAGAGTGTTTTTGCATTTACCTGTTTTCTATTAGTGTTTTTGCTAAAAGCTCTGACAGGTTTGTTATAATGTTTTCACTTGAATCAGCCCGGTCAAGGCTGAGGGCAATACATTTTGCTAAAGTTTCATGAGGAGAGTTAATTAGACACAAATCACTTCTTTCTTACAGCAGTACTTTGGTGCATAGCATCTCTATTTATGTAATATTGTTTGTGTTTTATTTATACTACTGCTTGATGATCAGACCTGTCCCTTTTATTGGTCGCAATCGGAAAAACATATTCTTGAATGGAACCCCCTGGACTCCCTGTAGTGCTTTTGTTTTGATAGGTTTTCCCTATAGAAGTGAATGTGCTGGTAAACCTTGTGAACCTGGCCTCCTGTATGTTGTATGATGTAATTACTCAGTTAACTCCATACTTAACCTGGTTATGAATTGCACTCTCGGACTATAATGGAGATCTTCTCTAAGTGGTAGATATTGATCAAGTATACAGTGATATATATATTTTTGGTATGTTTCTATTTCAAGGGAAAACCATGAGACATTATTATCCCACTCACTGGATTTTAGCCTGACATTTTTTTAACGTCGCTAAATCTTAATTTAAGATCTCTGCATTTCTTCTAATTTAATAAAGTTTGCTCAAATTTAATTTTGTAACCTGACATACTTTTTAAAAAGATATTGCATATGTACAGCAGAGATACTTTTAGGGAATATGAATAAATGTTCATTTTTATTGTATGTGGCATGTTTTGTATGGATATTACTTTGAATTGTACATATTTTTGGAGAACGCCAGAGGTTGCATCTCTTTATATACAGCTTTCCACTCCCTTTCCCTGTCATCTTATTTCTTTGTCTGCTTTTGTTTCTTGTAAAGGAAAATAAAATGCATTTTAAATAAGTTGATTCAGTAATTTATTTTTTGTTGTCGATCAACTTTTTTCCCCCAGATAGTTAAGTAACCCTAACCCACTTTAAATGTTTGTCTCAGTTTAGATCCATCAGAATGACATTTGTGTAGGTTCTCAGTCGTACAGGAGTTGCCCATCGTAGGCAAAAATTCAGTCTTCATCTGTACTCTGTAGTTGAAGTGTAGGACGTTTTGATCTTAGTCCAAAGATCATCATCAGCTACTAAAGACTTGAGCACGCTGTGGGTCTCTTAACAGTGAACCAGAAGGAGGAGTAGCCTCTAAGTCCTACTTTTAGCACCAAGAGAGGACTAAGATCGAAATGTCCTACACTTCAACTACAGAGTACAGATGAAGATTGAAGATTTTTTCCTACCATCAGATTGAGTTTTGGTTTTAAATTGCCTGATGGCAGAACAATTTATCGAAAAATGATTAGGGTCTAGCCCTCTCCAGTGACCCAAGCTCAAGCACCACTTTATACTAGTACTTATCACCTGGACCTGTTGGCGGGGCACATTTTTGAAGAAAGTGACTTATTGAATTGCAGGGGCCAGATGCTGCCTAACAGTGCAAGGGTAGCAATTATTCACACTTCAATATTTAAGTACGACATTAGTGCTTTGCCTCCACAAACTTGTTATTTACAGATCATTTTCCAGGAGATGTCAAAGATATGAGCAAGCGTCAAGAGCAGGGGTGGGCAATTATTTTTTACAAGGGGCCGAACACTGAGATGCCGCATCAAACGATGACTTGAATTTAATTTGGCCGCATGTTGTAAATAAGAAAATACTATTGACCAAACCTTTTCTAATTTATAAATGAATAACAATAATGAGCACTATTTTGATTCACCTCATTTGCCTGTGCCACCAGGGCTGTAGCCAGCAGTTTAGAAATAGTAGATTGAAAATATATGTATGTGGGGGGTCTGGGAGTCCTCCCCCAGGAAATTTAGAATTACACAGATGTAATTTAGTGCAATCTGGTGTATTTTAGATGCCGATATTGTATTTGAATCAGTCTTATTACACAATGACACAAATAAACAAAATTAGAACACAGGCTCATTATTATTACTTTACTCTTAAACAACACTCACAATTTTAAAGCTGGTATTAATTTAAATGTATCGGTCTCCCATCCAACTACTGACCAGGCCCCGCCCCCTGCTTAGCTTCAGAAATTTCACAGGATCAGGCAGAGCAAAGGCAGTATGGCCATAAGACAGTGTCAGTGCCCTCTACTGGACAGGTGTGGAATTGCTTCCTTAAAAAAAAAATGTTGGCTGCCCCCTAGCAGCTGGATTGAGCATTGTAGTTATTTCTTTAAAATGTCATAACTCTGGCTAGGAATGGGCTAGAGACTTTTTTTTTTGACATGTTCAGAAATTTTGGCTTTTGATGGAATCCTCTGGCGGGCCGCTTCTGGCCCGCAGGCCGGGATTTGCCCAGGTCTGGTCAAGAGAATAGTCCACTGCATTCGAGAATGTCTTTTACACAGGCGGAGGCCGATGTGCCTGGGAAATGCATTTTTTTTAAAAGAAATATCCCAACAAAATCCACCAATTATTGAATCCTATGCTTTAGTTATTTGATGCATAAACCTGCTGCAACATGAATGTAGTGGCTTCTGAGAACAGCCGCTGCCTGTGAGATTGAATGATGCTGCCTGTTTAATAGAATAAAAGGTTCACCTTGTTCTTTAATGCTGGATGTTATCTTGTTTTACATGGACAGGAGCTGTTGTAATTAAACCCAGGTTAAAACATTGCAGTTTAATGCAATGAGGATTCTATCCCCTCTATATTTAACTATTGGCTTAGTAAAATGTTACGTGAATGCAAAGTGTCAGATTGTGGCCAAATCCTGTCACCATCATCTACTGCACCACAGCCGCAGCAGTCATTCCTCAGTGCAAGTGTGTAACATTTAAGAAGGTGAATAACCAGGTGCAAAGAGCTTAGGAAAATGAATTTATTTTGTATCACCTATGTACAAACTAACAGTGATCTCGAAACATGTTTGATGGTTTTATGCCCAAAAGCAACAAAAACAAATCACAGACAATTGGACAATTTTGGTTACATAAAATCAGCGTCCCCTTTCACGCACCGTTGTCTGCTAGCCCACGTTTACAGTAGCAGCTTCATCGCTGGGTTACTTTGCCTATGACCTGAATAATCACGACATGGATAAGATTAACAGAATACAAAAGGTTGACCAGATAATAAATTTCACCAATCCTTAGTGCAGTGGAGCCAGTGCTTCGAGACGAGCAAACGGGTACTTTATGGAGTGTTAAATGGCAACATGACTTAACAGTACATAGCCCAGTAATGTCTTTCGTAATCTCATCTGCAAATATACCAAAGTAAAAAACACATGCAGATAGAATTGTACAGCATCTCAGCCTTTCAACCACATCATATTGTCAGTAGTTGCCTTGATTATGAAGTAAAATACCAATCGGCAGTGTCAGGATTGAAAACAACTTGCTCCCAAATATTCCAGTGTCGATGAGATGTTCTCCCAGGAGACGTTTACAGACAGGCGCCATAAAAAAGGACTCAAAAACAAATCGAACGACAGACATTGCAGGAAAATTATCTGGTCAGGTCAGTAGTACCGCCACGTCTCCAAATGACAAGTCACACAGGTACAGTAAATCCAGCAGATCATCACAGATTTAAAATTCTTTCAGAGTACCGCTCAAGCAACATCGCTGTCCACACTCGCGCTTGTGGCACAAAAAGGAAAACAAAAACACAAAAGAACAGAGGTTTTAGTATACAAATCATATGTACCCATTGTCAGTAGTGTCGCATGATACCTGTCACCATCGGGATTAAGAAGAAGTGGAGCGATAGAACTTGAAGACATTGGGACTCCTCTACAAAAGTACATTTCATACTGTTATTACGACTTGGGCATGTCATCTCACAGTGTTCAAGAAAACAAACAAAAATAAAACTATCAACAAAATAAATAAAACTCAACCATCCCATAATCCCTGTCGTCGCGATACCTGCAATACGAAAAGTCTCACACATTGAGAAGGAAGCTATAATAGAGGGAGAGAGTGCAACTAATCACTGTCCGTAGGATACTCAGAGAAGCACAATCGGGCGGCTCATGCTTAAGGTACATAGTCGAGTAACTGTCTATTGAACTACAGCCTATACCAAGACACATGCTAGCAGTCCAGACACCTTTAACACAGACAACTACAGTGTGCGTCGGCCCCTTCCCCTCGCTCTCGCGCACGGCCACGAAAAAGATGATCGTGGAATCAATTTTGAGAGGTAAAAAAACGACAACAAAAAACATGAAGTCCATTCACCGATGTCCAGTAATTAAAATCCTGCCATGACAAAACCAAAAAAACGAAAGTACACAACAGTAGTGATGCTGTAGTGGCCTATGGAGGAGGGGTTGGAGAGAATTCGGGATGTCCGGGAGCAAGAAGGTGACTTTCAGTAGTTTTGGCTAAAAAGGTGAGGTAGGCCTAGTCACAACTCGGAGTGTGGCTTTAATAAAACTGGCAGGTTTTATCACGTAGAGTCCGACTTTAGTAGTGTTCGTTTCCTATGGGAGTGTCGAGAGGCCTCCGGAGCGGTTCACATCTTGACGTCCTCCTCTATGCTGAGCTGGGACAGAGTTTTCTTGATGCGCAGCGCGGTCAGTCGGGCCGCTCCGTTGGCGTACCAGCACTCCCTCATGATCTTGCCCATGACGCGTAACGACTGGATAGGAGAGGAAGCAGAGCAGGCTTAATACAGCGGTGTCTAAAGCAACAAAACAAGCAGAAGTGTAAAAAGGCAAGAGTCTGCCGACCTCGTAGCTCTGCCACCAGTTGGGCACATTCGGCCGCAGTTTCTGGTCGCACACCACTTTCCTCATTTCTTCTATGGATGGGTCGGAGGGCACGAGGTCATAGTATGGAAGCTGGTACTCTTCGTGAATACCTGCGCAGCACATGGGAAAAATATAAGTGCATGTTCAAAATAAGTGCATGTTGTACAGTGAATCAGTGGAAAAATGTGTTTAGATTAAGGCTGACCTCCGGCATTGCAACGCCGCGCAATCTCCCAGTACACCAGCCCCAGTGCATAGATGTCCGCACATTTGAAAGAATCAAAGTGCTTCATGTTTATGGTTTCATCCAAGACCTCTGGAGCCATATATCTGGAAGAGGAAGTGATTAGGTACAAAAGGATATGTCAGACACAGTATTGAGTTTCATAGTATTGACTGTTCTGTGATGTTATAGAAGCCTTACCTCTTGGTCCCCACGCGCTGGTTTGGAGCTATATCGATTGTGTCTGTGATGGACTCGTGGCGAACTGCCAAACCAAGATCAGCGATGGCACACATGCCATTCTTCTTTACCAAGATATTTTTAGATTTAAGATCTCTGTGAGCGATGCCAGGCTTACCTGTTAGAGCACAATGAATAACAGCATGAACAGATAAATAATGCTGAGACTCATTATATGAGCTTTTTAAGTTGGACTCACCCTGAGTGCCAAGGATTTCCATGTGAAGATGTGCCAGGCCGCTGGCAGCTGACAGAGAGAGCTTTATCATCCCCTCTATAGTGACGGAGTAACGGTTCAGATAGTCAAAGAGTGAGCCGTGCTCATGATAGTCTGACACCAGCCACAGCTGGGTCCATGTGCCATTGTCTGAAAGACAAAAACATGAGATTTTAGCAAATACATAGCACAATAACAGCAGCAGGTGTAAATACTGTATATTGCTTACCTTTATTGTCTGCTGCGATAAACCCCAGGATGTTTTCGTGCCGCAGCATGATTGTCTGGTAGATCTCGGCTTCTCTGAACCAGGAGCGCTCCTCTCTGGACGAGAAGATCTTCACAGCCACATCTCCTCCTCTCCACTTCCCTCTCCACACCTCACCAAACCGACCTTTCCCAATGATCTCCTGAAGCACTATTGTCCTAGCTACTGTTCGCTGCACAAACAGAGGTAGACCTGCAGGGGGCAGTGGAGGAACACTAATGTTAGTGTGAGTTAAACTTAAGGCAGAGGGACAGGAACAAACTGACTGACCCAGAGACAAAAATGTTACTTGCGAAATCAATATGTTTTTTATATATTTTGCAAGTTGTGTATGATGTAATCTTGGTTCTTTTTTTAACAACCACTGATTCACCAATTCCCGAAATTGCTTCACTGGAACACTTTAATCATTTGGTGAAAATTGCTAGGGCAATAAAACTGGTGAAGTCATGAAGAAATGATGTGCCTCTGCACTTGGAGTGTCTCCCCCACGGTGTTCCTTTTTTTTCTTTTCTTCAAAAGAAGTTCCCAGAAAGTTCCCAGCCCTGAACAACTAATTGTTATGGATTTAGGCATTTTGCACAGACATATATGGTTTTGAATAAGACACACATGTCATAATTGTGTTTGCAGTGTCATTACAGCCCATGTGAAAAGGTCTAAAATGAATCTGAAACAGTAGTATTGTTGAGCCTGACCTGAGCCGGAGCCTGACGTGGACATATCGTAGATCAGGTCCTGCAGCGTTTTGTCCTTGGCCAGGTACAAGTGCTCACAGGACGGGTCCTCCACCTCCAGGCGCTGCCGGTGGCTGTAGGCCCTCTGATGGTATTGGAAGAGGAACACTCCCACCATCAGCAGCACACACAGCAGGAACACAGGCCCCGCGATCACAGCTACAAGCTCCACTGGGCCCCATGAGCTGCCACTGCCCGACCAGCCCGCCTTGGTAGGAACTAGATAGAAAAACACTGATTAAGTCAAGAAATACATGCAACAAATAAAGGAAAAGGTTTAACTACATACACTGTGCAATAACAAATACACTGCAAAAAGTGATATCTAGATAAGTTAAATTTGCTTGAATTCAGAATATTTGACCTTATTTTGAGTAGTTTTGACTCGCCAAGTAAAATTATCTGCCAATGGAACAAGGACTTTAGCACTTAAAATTAGAAAAAGCACATAATTCCAAGTCAATTTAGATTTATGATCTAATTTTTAGTTTTTTTCTTAATTTAAGTGCAAAAATACGTGCTCCATTGGCAGATTTCTTTACTTGGCAAGTGAAACAGACTCAAAATAAAGTCAAATATTCTGCATTAAAGCAAATTCAACTCATCAAGGTATTGCTTTTTGCCGTGTATAAGAGCTTGTCAATTACAAACAATACATTTTCCATTGTTCTCCTATGTATTTATTGGGTGCAGGTGGCGAGCGAGTGGAGACAGCCGTGGCCTCACCTGGGACTTTGAGGTCGATGCTGTTGCAGTAGTCGCTGTAGCAGCAGTGTGTGTTGAGCAGGCCCTCGGCGCTGAGGCAGTAGAAGGGCTGTCCGGGCGGCACCAGATTGTCCCGGTTTATACAGATGCGCACGTGTTGCTCCTTGCCCTGGATGTAGTACGTGGAGGCCATACAGGCGCCATCCGTCTCGCACTCGAAGCCCGTCTTCTCACAGTTAGTGCAGTTACAACGCAGAGCTGTGAGGGAGACAGAAGCAGATCTCTGTTAACTCATTATTCTGGTGGTATCCTACAGGGGGCGACGTAACCCAATAACTCACAGACATTCCATAACATGCCACGCTCTATAGTCTATATACAGTTACAGAGGCATTTGTGACTGGCAGAGTTCAGACAGACAGGAAACAGGATCCACCACTGCAGATGAACCCAAACACACAGAGAGGAGGCGGCGCGGCCCGCTGGGACCAAACGGGACGGAAACCCGACCAGAACCTGAGCCCACTGCAGCACACTGCCCCTGTCCCATACGCAGACCGCATCACCAAATGATCCTCCTCACAATACTAGGTGACACAATCGCAAGAATCCACAAAGTGCTTGGGAAGTTCCGTGTTGAAGGTGTTTTTGGCGTAGAAGGAGCAAACACACTCTTCTTTTTCATCTTCACTTCTCTAAAAAGCCTTTCTACTTCTTACTACACTCCCTGAAGAAGGCAGTTTGTTAGCAGCGATGCATGGGATAAAGCGACTTTTCGAATTAATAATCCCCTTGAAATAGCGAATACTTTTTCCTCTGTGGCCCGTGTTAAAATGCTTTCGTAAAATATATTCAAGACGCCCGAAATATCTTTTCCCTCATATCATGCAGCCCCTACTCTGTGGTCCGCTGTCCCCTGTGCTCCTTTGGCCTCCCCGGATCCCTGTCTCGTCTCAAATGCTCCTGTCCTCTCCATCTTATTCACACCGACACTGTAAAATTAATGAGACAGGAGATATAGTGAACACCGCTCACTCCAGCACAGGGACCCATTATAGCAGACACGAAGGACGTCCCGCTGTTCGGTTATAAAACCATAGTGGTCGATTTGACACATTGAAATGAGGACAGGGATGAAGTTGGTGACTGTATAGTCACCATATTTCTGCAGACGAGACCAGGAGTGCGAGAAACTGAAATTGCAATGAGCCGAGCAACTGCGGGTGATAGGTTTCTTGTCATTTGGGGGAATAAGTGCAATTATTGTGACCATTGTTGGGATTTTACGGTTTAAAATTAAGATTACGTGCAATGTCGAGGAGGAGCATTGCTTTTGTGAGGAGTCTGAAATATGAAAAGCTTGAAATAATACAAGATCGCATGCATTTTGTGATTGATTGATGTCCTTGTCCCCAATGAGGAAATTTCTCACTGCGTGCAGCTGCCACACACACACACACACACACACACACACACACACACACACGATCAGTTTCACCAAGTACATCACAAACAATGCAATTCATCACAGTTA
>OMNZ01025425.1:0-27693 GCA_900303255.1 Lesueurigobius sanzi | reverse complement strand
CACACACACACACACACACACACACACACACACACACACACACACACACACACACACACACACACACACACACACACACACACACACACACACACTTAAGACAAGTCCACACGCTCTTCGCACTGTGCAGTTTGGTTGAATAGGAGAGGAATGAGAGCTTGTATCTGTAACGTCTGCCCGAGGACAGTTTCGTATTCTCCGCTCAGAAAGAGACAGTGATTTTCCGAGCTCGGATGAGGACAATGCTTTCCAAAAAATTCAGAACGTGTTTGTGGAGGTAGGGCTGTGCAATTAATTGAATTTTGATCACGATTTCGATTCTTAGGCCAAACGATCTCCAAATTAATAAAATCGAGTTGGAACGATTCTTTTGGCATTTGATTACATTTGATGCAGAAACTCACGTTTTTGCTTCTGAACTCAGGACACATTCATTTATTTTCAAACTCAAAAAGAATCGTTGGAAGAATCGTGATTTCAATCTTGAACAAAAAAATCGTGATTCTCATTTTTTCCAAAATCGAGCCGCCCTATGTGGAGGTATAAATTACAAGGTTCAAAAAGGAGAAAATGAACGCACACCAGAAAAGTCTTACTTGGAGGTGCAGATGAAGAGGCAAAACTCTCAAATACTCAAAAAAGATATTTTGTAAAGACAGAGTTGTAAGAAGGGGTGGGGTTAGGGCAGCATGATATAGAGCTTTGGAACTGACATCACAGTGCAATGCATCATGGGGATTTTGCCACCATTTTTCAGGGCCACAAAACAATGAAAACACAGCCCATTTTCAATATTATTCCCTCGTAGATCATGTGTTCTAACACGGCAGTCAACTACACAACAGGCCCCAACTCTCCTGAAGTTTTTTGTCCATCTAGCTTCCCTTAGTTCTACAGTTAGCAGTTTGTTGTTTGGACCGGTAAGATGGCGCCTCTCAACCACATACACATCAACACAATCTGCTGGCCACGCCCCATTACATGACATCACATGCCTAATTGCGATTTTTTTTGGACTGAAATTGCGATTCAATTTGCAATTTTAATACTCTATATATTTATGCAGTATATTTTTGTCTAGACATGAGACAATATGAAATCTTGTCTCAAAATGATTGCGATTGACAATATTATCACGATAATTGTTGCAAAATTTCTTCTAGTGAATTGGGTTTCAATTCTGGGGGCGTAGTTTTATGAATCTTCATAAGCGATGGTGCCAATTATGAAAAAAATGCTACGATTAACTAATGAGCCTCGTTTTCATCATGTTTACGGTATTGTTTATTGTCCTGGCCCTAGTATCGGCAGCAAAGACTTCTAAAACTGCCATTATACTGTACATTGCGTTACTCGTTTATTACATTTCAGCTTCATGAAACGTTGGAGACACAAGGCAGGAAAAAAGCCTCAGCCTTTGGGGTTAGGTTATTGCAGTATTTGAACTTGCGAGGTCTATTCGATTGTGATTAATTGTGCAGCCCTAGGTGGGGTTTTTACCTCTTCCCACTCCTATTTGGACTCGTTTCGTCTCTTTTTTTGGGCATTTGTATTATGGATGTACAATTATGTTGTTGTTTTTTCTATGTCCGAATGAATTCATTCATTCAAAAAACAGCATGGCACATAATGCAGATGTCAAAAATGTATATAATTCAAAACATTTAAGGGCCGAAACGTTTTTGACATGTTTTCGAATATCTAAGCCAGTGGTTCTCAACCTTTGTGGTCTTGAGTACCCCTTGGGCCTTTAAATTTATACTCCAAGTACCCCCTGCCTCGATGGTTTTGCCGAATAGTGAGAAAGTGAATGACTAGAACTCAGTCAAAAGTTAGAAGACACTAAATACTCTCAAGTTCTCACTCTATATACATCCTTCTAAAAATAGCTTTTCTTTGAACATGATAATCAAAAATACAATGCTAAGCTCTCGCTCGCGTACCCCTGGTTGGGAAACACTGATCTAAGCTACACAGTTAACATGTACATTAAAAGGAGACAGGATATATATATATATTTTTTAATAGGATATTGTACTAAAAAAGTACCTACATAATTGCAGTATTTGTGATTTGCCACAATTATACTATTAGGGAATATGCAGGAATCCTGAAGTCTAATTTAATACAGTTTTACAAGACATTTTACAGACATTTTAAAGATTTCTCGCCACATTAAGTTATTGCCAGAAATGGACTCTTGCCTCCTTGTTGTACGGTACTTAAATTAAGAAATGTATACAGTAGATTTTAAGTTAAAATGTTTTTAATTAAGAATATTTCCAGTAATTGTGTGCTCTCTCTCAATAAGTTGCTTGAAATCCGTCACAGAAGACAATCATCTATGTGCGTATTTTGGAAAATACTTGCTCAACAATTTAAAAAATGTATCGAAAAGATAAGATTAATGCTGGTTATATTGATGTGTGCAGCCAGGTCAGACGTAGTTAAACCTCTGCGTCTCATCATTTGCCAAACTTTATCACGCTGCACGACCCTGAGAACAGCAAACTTGATCCAATTTAGCCCCAAATGCAATTTCGACCGCTCGCGCACATGCTTTTCATTTGGCGCGGACGAGCCCGCTCCGCCGCGTCCCATTCGGCCGGACCGCCCCGGGGACAGTGGGTTCGCGTGGGAAAGTGCGAGTGAGCGGGCGCGGCAAATGAGAAACTGTGCCGCGGCCCGTGATGACAGAGCGTGAATGAAGCGTGACAGGCCCGGAGCCCATTCACGCTCCCGGACAAACGCGGGACCACTCGAGACTAATCGCTGTGGAAGACGAGACCGATGGAGCAATAGCGTGGCCCAGGAGGAGGCACACAAAGCGCAGAGAAATTTCAATCCCGATTTTAAAAACAAAAGGATGATCAGTGTGCGGCCTAGAGAGCAGAAAGACTTGGAGGGAAGAGGAGGATTCTGTCACTAATCTACAGTCTTTTCCCAAGGATCCCCGCTGAGTCGAACAAAACGTCTCATAGTAGACTTGGACGGGTATAAAGTTGGTGAGTAAAATGCTGCGAAAGCTGATTGATTAACTGTGTGTTATTTTCGTCTTCACATGTTCAGAAAAGCATCATCTAATGGAACAGACGTGTTGCTGTGTGCGTCAAGACTTGTGAAGAAAGATCAAATCCCCCCCAAACAGAGCAGCTAAAGATGTGCTCTGTGTGTGATGCAAGAAACTGTCCTGGTTAAAAGCAGAGGCATGGGTCTTCATGTTCATGTACCAAATGACACAGAGGGCGCCAAGCTTCATGAAGGAAACACTTGTCAAACATACTGGCTCAATCTAATAGTACTTTTTACTCCAGGAAGACTTGTCGGAGGTAATGGAGAGCTTAAAGAATACAGCGCTTTAAAAAACAAATTTTGAGAACGGTGGGTCCCAAATATTGCACACAATAGGAGGTGATGAAACGAATGATGAAATGAAAAAGAAGCTAAATCTTGTCTACTGTGGTCTGCTAAAGCTACCCGAAGTAAATCTCTATCATAATTCTTGCGCAATGTTGTTAACAGGTTAAATGTTACATTATGTGAACTCATTCCATTATATTTACCTTCAACACAATACTAGGAACAAACTGCTGCCTAAAAGGGAAGCATCGAAAGCTAAAATGTAGCAGGTTTTGCCATCGAGGTCCAAATGTATGGAATGGCAGACATTTTTTGAAAACTCGATTCTGATTTAGTGTTTTTTAAGTCCTGTTTTGACACAAGTTGCGAAGAAACAAATGACTTACAATATTGCCATCACATCTCATAACACGGTTGATATCAAGTAGCCTTAGTCCCAACGGAAACAGTCCACAAATAAATGACTGAATTAATCTTCCAGTTTAAATATAGTTCATTAAATTTAAGAATTTCATGAATACATAATGATGATTATGCAAAGAAATGTTACAGAAAAACTGTTCACGCTCGAGTAGGGCTGTTAAACAAAATCAGAATGGTATGGACAAATGTTTTTAGGTACTAGTGATATTTGGTGCCTTTTTTTATATTTTCCGTAAAGGGACAATACCTGATTTTTTCCTAGTAGAGAAATTAACTTGTTTTTGTCCTTCTTTAGTATTGCAAACACAGGCATTTCTGTACAAATAATACTCCATGGTTTGCAGGCTAGTTTTGTCGCATTTCTGTGACTATGACCCAAAAAAAAGTGACCGCCAGTTGTGAAATGTGCTTATAAACTCATCTCTAAGAAGAAAAAGGATTTTAGAAATTTGCTAGAAAAGTTAGGAATGAGTTTGGACCACAACTATCAATTTATTTTACTTTCATTATTTAAAAATTGTGTATAGTGCCTTTAAGAGCAAGTTTTGATGTCGGGTCTTGAGACGACACTGAAGAAAAATGAAAAAGTTTTTTATGGATTAAATGACCATTATTGTTCTGTTTTATGGTTCTAGATGGCCGATGATTTTGTTAAGGTATCAAAAAAAAAGTGTTGTTCAGGTGCCGATATCGTTAAAGTACTGGTATAAAACACTGCATGGTACCCAGCACACAAACTTTTTTACTAAATCTTTGTTAATGGTTTTTAAAAATGTCTAACTCTTGCACAACAGAAGCACTTAACTTTACCAAAAAAGGCCACGACACAGCTAAAACATTTACTCAGAATCCAGGATTACAACATCCTCATGCAACATTCAAGCCTCCTGAAGCACAGAGCGTGGCGTCATACAGGAGTGGCTTTCACTATTCGGACTTGTGCTCGTCCACTCTGGAAATGATGAACTCATTTTTCAGTCATTTTCCAGGCGCATCCCAACAGGAGGCTGCGCAGTTGGCCCTTTTAGAGGAATTTCCTGCAGATCGCGCAGAGGTGAAGCCGCCAGAGGTCCATAATGAGAGAAAAACAACTCTGTGCCCCGAGCGCTGCAGCTTTAATAGCAGCAAATTGTTTTGAGGTAAATAAATAGGATGACATCAGTGGGTTACGGTGCCAGACTCCTGCACTCATGTAATTCAAACTGCCCCCCGCACCGCGCTCTAAACAGGACTGATGTTTCTGGTTCTGAGCCAAACAAATCAATTCTTGAGAGGAAGAGTCTAGACAGAAGCCATTTTGATCAATGCATCTCAAAGTAAGAGTTATGTTTTAACAAACTGCTGAGGGAAAGGATTTCTCCACACCGTGCTCACGCTACTAACCAAACGTCTGGGGGACTTTGTCTACATCCTCTTTACCGTCAGTTTCACTGGCGACTTCAAGCTACCTCAAGCCTCCATCACCACTAGAGCGCAGAGCAGGCACAGCAGCATGTGGCCCCATATCATAGAAAGTGTGCGAGGAGACAGATGGTGCACAGACACGGCTCACAAAGAAACTAAACATGGCCCAGATCACACTCAGTTCCTCTCGGGAGGCCGCCGAGGTTTGTGGTGCACCAAAAGTTTGGCTTGTGGTAAACAAACGGTTTCTCTAAAGACCACCTTCCAGTAAGTTACCAAATGTGACAGTCCTTTGCATGAAATACATGTTGGAAAAAGCCACACATAATATTCTCACAATGTTTCATCTTGTGTTCAATTTGTAAAATACGTCTTGGCTTAAAAATAACTTGTAGGCTCTTTACAGCTTTCATATAGTAGAATAAAGTCCTTAAAAAAGGTAAAGCTACTGAATAAACAAGGTCAAATATATCTGTGTCGGTTCTCAGTCTTCATCTATACTCTGTAGTTGAAGTGTAGGATGTTTGTCGGATGTCTTAAATCCAAAGATCTTCGTCAGCGAGTGAAGATCGAAACATCCTACATACACTTCAACTACAGAGTATAGATGAAGACTGAAGAATCTGTGCCTACGAAGTTCAGATTTAGTTTTAGAAAATAAACCTTTTCATAAACCATTCAGGTTTTCGAAAGGTCAACATAGATCTAAACTTAAGAGCTTCTCAAAAACGCTCTGAAATGAGCAACATGAGTTGGTCCAGCACTTGTGAGAGTGAAGAGGCTGGGGCGAGTGGTCTGTGAGTGAACTCGCTGCTTGTATCCACATAATTGGTGGTCTTACACTGGTCCTTTGTGTGGAGATTAAGACGACATGAGGAGGGATTGGACTAGCTCAGAGGGGAGCGTGGGGGGGGGGGGGGGGCACTTGGGGCCGGGGCGGGGGGGGGGGGGGGGGGGGGGGGGGGCGGGGGGGGGGGGGGGGGGGGGGGGGGGAGGGGCGCGGCAGTGACGGGACAGCCAGGGTTACCAGTGTTTTCGGGGGTCTGCTGCCGTCGTTCCAGACAGGAGGTGGGAGGGGCGGTCCCAAACTGTGCATGGGACAATACCGCGGGGAGGAGGGTGAATGAGTGCGGCACACACAAACACGCACCCCTCCAGGCGTGAGGGGGGCGAGCTAAAGTGACCAGCTGCGATCGTCATTAAAACCCAGTCTAGACTTTGACTTATAGGAGGGGGTCCCACAGGAAAAGGGAGGAGAGAAAGGGCAAGAGAAATATGGCTGCTGCCAGTGTCAAGTTCCTTTCATTCCTGTTCAAGTTGGGGCAGGAAACACAGACTAAATGAGTGAAGGAGGGATTAATGAAACAATGTTGCCAAAACCAGTGTGGCCTTACGTCAGACCCACAGTGAAAACCGCATAGAGTCAGTGCAAATAGAAGTAGATTATTTTTGGTCAGGGCAGTGTGTGTGGTAATCGACGTGAGACACATGTAAAACACGCAGGATTGGAGCTTAGGCGCGTTCATGTTATTCTAAAACGTCATCTCATCATTTCAGATCGGGGCAGAGGCCAATACAACTCTTAAGACGTTTTTTCATTATTTACCATATTAATCTAATAATATACTTTCAATTGGCAGCACATGTTAATAATATAGTGAAAGAACTTCATTTCTTCACAATTTTGTCTTGGCCCAATAATAGAGATATTAAGCATTAGGGGTGGGAGCCTCATGATTCCATACGTTACATGGATCACCTCAGGTAATTGATGTATTGCACATAATGTAGGTGATATATTACCATTTTTAAAGAAACACAAATCATTTTATTTAATCCTTTTCAACATTTTTACTTCATAAACAACTGCACTCTCCATATTTTTAAATTATTTATCTTTTGTTTTCATATGATGGTTTCTTTTTTTCTTATATAGTGACAGAACCATAAACCTGTTTCCAAAACAAAGAAACCAAAAGTTAATCTTATTTACAATCATAAACCAAATCATTTGGACAGTGTTTGGTGCTGCTCTCTACTGTCCTGACTGTATTATTGACCATGACTGGCCTCTATTCAATGTGAAAGCACTGCCGCCTCATTAATATTCATGATACCAATTAATATCCATGACATCATCAAAAGGACCAATATTAGCATACAAATTGTATCGTGCCGCAAAATATCGCGATATATCGGTAAATCGATATATTGTCACACCCATATTAAGCATTAGGACTGCATATTCTTAGAAAAACAGCTCATTTGCAATTTATGCTGTCAATTTGAGATTTAGCTCAAATTTTTACACTAACGGCTAAACTAAGTCAATAGTCGTGTGCATTTCAGAACATACAAGATAAGATAGTTCTTTACTGATCTCACAATGGAGAAATTCACTTGGAAAATTATACTATAACTATAATAAAATAAAAAATAAACGTCTCTTAGCATCAATAAAAACTAGATAGACATCTCTTATGTACACTGAATAGAACTGGATAAAGTATGACACGCTCTAGAGGAAGAATATCCAAAATCTATAGTATGTAGTAAACGGAGTATGAATATATAACTGACACATACAGGAAAAGCAGGTTTTATACACAAGAACTCCACATGATCAGGATTCTTTGTTTCCGTTGCATTTTAACAGCTTTACCATAGACTTGTGACATCAACATTAAACCTGTGGCTCTTTCTAATGTTATGACGTCATGCGAACAGTCACATGTCGATACATCAGGACAGCGCTGGAGGCGAGGCGTGTGGAGAGCCTTGTAACTCTGCAGTATGTGGGTCGAGAGGGGAACAGAACCAGTCGGCATGCAGTATATTAATGTACTTCTACTACCGTGGCCAGACACACGTGGAGGCCCCGGTCACAACGCTGGGCAGTCGGCGAGATCTTCTGCCGTGTGGAAAATACTACAGGGAGTGGGGCTACACAAACTGCGTGGGCTTCTGCAGACAGACGCTGCACCATTACCAAAATGTACTGGCTGAAATTAGATCCATACAGATGCCAGACTGAGAGCTGATCAAGACAAGGAGACGCCACTGGATACACGCACACAACGCCACGCACAGACACACACGCACAACGGGCCCACATCGCTACAGCCACGGCCTAATCAATGCTCGCGGAGAGGAGCAAAGTCATTACCTGCGTCTGCATCTCGGGGTCGGGTTACTCATCCGATTTTGAACGGAGGTCTTTGGGGAACGAGATGCCTCTTCAAAACTCTCTCTAAACCACTGCCCCCCGGCTACAGCCCATCCTGTCTACTGTCTGCACCGCCGCGTCCCGGGACGGATCAGGTGTGAGCATGGGCTGTGGGTTAGACAAGTGGAAGTAAGGAAGCGCAAAATGATCAAGTTACTGGGACTAAATTTATCTTTAGGTGGAATTTTTAGTAGTAAGTGAACTTTACTGACTGAATAGAATGAAATAAAAAGGCAGTAAAGGCCATCACTGGGGTGGGTTTCTTGCAGTTTCATTTCATTTCATGACGCAAAATTTGCAAACTAGTCTGTGCTGTTCTTGTGGCACATTCAGTCAAACATAATGAACACAACTGCTTAAGATTTAGCCAAATTTTGAATCTAGTTTCCCTGGTTTGACCTTTTTTCTGAGGCTTATTTTTTCACTTCCTTATTGGACATGAGCACAGGAAGTGACATATGTAGAGGTAAACAATCCATAACTGTTTCCGTGCCGACCATATTATACCAAAGAGAAATTATTGAGTCAGAATACTATCCATGTCCCTAACTTTAGTTTTCTTCTTGACGTTTAGTTTTAGTGTTTTTGGAGTCTTCTTTTGACACAATTTGCTGAAAAGGATATTACAACGGTTTATCCAAGTATCGCAATAATATCGTTACCGCGATATTGCAGGCCCGTATCGCAAGTTTTCTCAACATCGTGCAGCCCTACTTTCTACTTTATATTACATTATGAATTAAACCAAGTCATAAAAAGGGATTAAAACCTGTCATATGTTCTTCAAAGATTTCTGTGATATTTTTTAATCCAATACAGTCTGTTCCTCCACCTCTCATCTGACATTACTTCAATATCAGCTCCAGTATGTTGTTCCTGCACCGTGTAAGCCAATATAGCTGCCATGTGACTGGATTAAAAGCCCTTTAGAGGCATTAGCAGATCAGAAGTACGCGCTTACTTATAGTTTGATCGGGGAGATGCAGGCATGTGGGTAACTTTACACTGTTTTATTCAAGCCACCCAGTTTGCCGCTGCTGCCTGCTCACGACAACATCCAACTGGGAAAGAAAAAAAAGCTTGTTTTGTTGGGATATGTCACACTAAAACTGTAAATGTGTTGTTTGGCGTTTCAACTGTGGATGTGATATTGGCGACAAACAGCACAACTTACCTACAGCCAGATTCTTTAAAACAGAGGAGCTTTTTCATGACCGGCTCTTGGGTCTCCCGCGGCATGCAATTTTCATACCACACTGTCAAACACTTACGTATTCTGAATTAACAAGCATGTGTTAGGACAATACCTCCACTGAGCAGAAAACAGGAGGAAGAATGGCTTCACTTAACCAACACGTACTAACGTTGTCGAAAATACAATAAAAACAATACCGAGAAACAAATCTACTATTGAAGAACTCATTTGAGCAGACATTACTCGGCTTCTTTCTCCTCACAGGACAGCCCTTCCCCCGTCCACAGAATAAATGCAACATGGTGACATCAAAGCAAGTTATTTTTAGGGCTGGGTGATGGTTAATATCTTGATTATTTAGAGGGGACTTTGCCAATAATGATGATCAAGCAATATTCTTGCAAACTGTCTATAAATATTTTCAATTCGAAAGGGGGTTGGCAACAATAATCTTAGGCTGCCTTAGGAGCAACGACGCTGGGAGAGGTATGGCACACTGCGCCCGATCCTCTTGTTCTTATTGTCCAAATATTGCATATATATTTTACCTTTTATCTGTTCATTGCTATTCACTTCTCTCCCTTGTTTCAGGACGTCCCGATGACCAGGACCCTTCCACCAGCTGTGAATCGTGGACTTGTCTTAGACCCTTCCACCTGCCGCCAAAACATGGACTTAAGGATGAATTTTACGTTGTTTAGACATAGTTTCATGTGTTTGAAGGAGTGCGGATCCTATAGGACAAAGGTTTTTTCTGTGGTACTGGGTGTTATAAAAATAATTTGAATTGAATTTAGATCGCTGTGTCGTGAAAAAGATAATGGTCTTGAATAAAACTAAAGGGCAGTAACATTATTATTTTGTTGAAGAAACCAGCAACATGTTTTAAAAGATGTATTAGCCCAGTACAATAAAGGCCTTTTAGAAAATGTAAATAGAGAATTATAATGTGGGAGAAGTGCCTTGGTTCTTCGTTTTTCTCTTAAGTTTTCGTTCCCTAAACGCCAAAAGAGCACCTCCCACAAAAACTACTTTTGTGGTATCGACTTCCTGAGGACTTTGTGTCCCGTTTCTCAAACATTATTATACCTATTTTGAGAGATTACAATCAAGTATATACATTTTTTTGTCTTGACTTCGGAAGATGTGCAAAATTACAATATGTAGTGTATCTTCAAACAACAATTTCGCAATCATCTTGTAGACGATATATTGCCCACCTCTTTATGATGAAAACAAGATACAGTATGTCTAGGTCCAGGATCATGGTTGTTACAATGCATACGACTATTAAAGTTACTCTTGTCAATTTAAATAGGGGATTTGGTTTAGAAATAGATTGAAATATCAGAAACAAAAGGCTTGCGTTACTGTACTACCGAGCCTGTATCAAAGCAAATCCTCGTTCAGCAATTATTGAAAAGACTCGATAACGACAGGCCGCACTTGTGAGCAGAGAATAATGAGGCAGAGCGGGTTTGATCTACATTCCACTGCGGCCCAAAACCAAATCAAACACAGAGCCACGTAATGGCAGCGGGGTGTCAGGTTCAGCCCTATAGCTCTCGCCACCAGCGGATCCGTCTGCTGCCGGCTGCGACACCAACAACCCTGCAACGGACCACTGTACTCTCCGTCTCTCGGGAGTTTGGGATAGCTAAAGTAAAGTTTAAAAAAAAGGCACTACACCTGATTTAGTTTGTTAATGAAAGAGGGAGGGAGTAGCACATTTCTAACATCTCAATTCTTCACATGAGAGTATCAGAACTTTCAGGGTCACGGTCACAGAAATACTAACTAAACCCCTCACAAATATCTGATTTTACAATATCCTGAAGGAGAACAAAACACATTTCGTTCCGCTACTAGAAAAACAGATCCTTTAATGCATGCGTTTTGAGACCAAACAAGCCCTGTTTGGCCTCGTTTCAACCCGACCCCAGTCATTTCCTTTTTAAATGCGTTTAAAGTTATGCAGCTCTATACAGTGTAGCTTTTCTGCTTTACTCTAGTTTAACACATCAAAATAACTGATCAAAAACACTGGCAGTCGGAGTCATTTGTCTTTGATTTCATATCAGATGTGACACTGCAATACACACACACACAACTTAAAAAGGGATTACAGTTCAGCAATAACCAAGAGACAATTTGTGTTTGATTTTGTTTGTTGTTTTGGTTAGTTTTGGTTAAGAACTAACTTAATTCATGGTTTAGTGTAGTTTTAAATCTAGTTTAGACCAGATTCAGCCCAAGTGTAGACCTGGTATAGTCCTTTTCTATAGATCTGCTGATACTCCGAAAGCTAACCCAGGTTACCCTAACCCCTCGCTGCCCTAGAGGGGTTTAAGCTGCAGCCCGTTTACACTGGACTCCGACCATTTGCTGAATGTCTCTCCCCACTCTTCCGCCCCTTTTCACACTGCACCGAGACAAACTGAGTCACAAAATCTTAAATACTCAAGAAGAGATCACAAAAATATTGATATCTGCCATTTCCGGGACTAGGCACTTACAAAGAGTCCGAGATGAATGGCGCAGACTCCGAGTCGGACTGTAATTGGTGGGGCATTGTAGGGGTTGTTCTCTGTGGTCAAACATCAGTAATGAGGAGAGGGTCAGGTGGAGGGTACACTGTCTGCTGCTCAGACAATTAGGGCCCATAGCTCCAGGGCAACGCGGGTCATTAACAACAGAAGCCTGCAGACCTCATCCCGACTGGAACCTTTCACCACTTCAGCCGGGTTTGTAAATGCACCGGCTCCGCGCAATGTCCGAAAATGGGATTTGGAATAAGCTAGGAATGACATATTGGGAGAAAATTACCACTAGTGTAAAAAAAATAAAATTGATAGAACTGGAACAAAATGTGTTTATGTGCGAGAGATTCTTCGGTCAGGTGACAAAACATGGATTTAGTTTAAAAGATATGGGTAGAATGGTTTTGTTCAGGCTCATCTTAATTCAACACCTTTTTCAAACAAGGCATATTTACAGGACTAAATAAAAATGTACAAAAGTAGCACAATAATAAATAGCTACCAGGTGGCCTTGTAAAGAATTATGTGCAGCAGTGAAAATCGTTGCAAAAATGACATCACCCGGCCTCAATAAACATCTTCTATCATTATTTTTTTGCAGTGATTCTAACAAAGCTAATATGTTGTTTACCTAAATGAGACAGGCCTCGACAAGAGCAATAGGAAAATGGCGCTTTCTCTTGACTTCCCTTGAATCGGAGCCAGCTGGAGCTCCCTCGCTCGCTCACTAAAACACACACCTTTGAACCCAATAAAGGTTCACGGTTTGCCTGTACATTCCCTGGCTCTGATCTGAGGGGCAGGTGCGCACACGTCTGGCTGCAAAAACACAGGCCACTTCCTGCTCAGGAGCACGCTTGCTCGCATCGGAGTCGATATTAGACCGCGTTCGGAGCCTAGACGCAAAAGAGAAGGGACTTTGTTGTTTCCAGTTGTCTGGTGGCAGTGATAGTGACACCGGGGGAAATCAAGACGAGTGAGAGTGCAGGGGTCAAGTTAAGAGTGGCTGCAAATCCAAAGCAGATGTGGGTCAAGGACCAAATGCAGGTCATCACAGTAGCCTCCGAAATGTGCAAAAATGACATGCTATCAGCCTGTAATTCCATACTACCACACCTGATGAAATGATGTCGCCTAAAGTGTGTTAGGCACTGGATCTTGAACGTTCTTGATTTTCTTATGTACATGTTTGGATATCCTTGTTGTCTCATTGTTCCTTGGACGCATCGCGAGAAACCATTCAACAGTGCTAGTTGTTGTGCATGAGTAAATGAGCCTTTGATTTGTATCGATGTGCTCTCCTTCTCAAACATGTGTGGCCAATACTTGATTTGGAACACTTTTCCGCATCGAACTGGCCACAATGATGCATATTGTGTTTGGGCATGTCTTTTGAACAGAGGACACAGAGAAGGGGAGACTGGGGCGAAGTCAGGGACGCGCCCTGCCTCGCGGCGCTGGGGCCAACAGGGCCATATCGCATTGCCACTGCTGAGAGTGAAGGCTGCGTCACACACAGAGGCATGTAGCACCCAGTGACGGATGATGCTTCTGAGGTCAACAACACGTGACACTAACTCAACAAAACAGAGGAGCGGTTTGTCACTATTCTGCAGACTGAGAAGGGCCTGTGAGCGCAGACTTGTAGTCGGTCTGGTTTAGGCATCTCTGTGTAATCCATTAGATCGAGCCAAGGGTCTAAACAGACTAGTGGCCCCTCTCCACAATCAGCCCTGCCAGCTGGACTAACCCATCAGGCCCCTGTCTGCTCCGCCCATCCCCCTTCACAGTCTACTGAGAGAGTAAGCCACAAACTGGACACTCAGGTGTGACCACCTCACACAACTTCCCCTGGTAAACACCACTAAAAGGTCAAATACACAAAAGGGTGAGGGTTCAGTTGACAACACAGTTCATTTGATGAAAAACTCCATTTCCACAACAGATTTAATGCAAATCTTATATTGCACATAAAAGGAACACTTTTAATTCTACAATAAAGTGGTCTACAGATGACAAATGTGATATACAGTATACGATACAATAGAATCATGAACACTAAAGCTTACACAAACATAAATGGGACAACTTTACATAATAATATATCATTTTGTAAACAATATGCAGTCTTTGGTCAGGTCATGAACAAATATTTGTATGTCTGTTTAGTCATTCTCTCATGAATTGGAATAAATGCAATTCGGGTCCATTTTGATTGACCAGCCCTACATTAAAACACTGCACAATGAATCAAATAGTTGTGATGCAGAGTTCACAGGCTGCATGCAGCACAAACACGCCCACAGTGTTGGTCAAATGTAGAGATTAGTCATGACTAAACATTAACAACAATTTATTTAAGACAGGCAAATGAAAAAGCCAAGTTCAGAGAAGCAGATGCCCATTTGAATGTGGAGCTGGCCGTCAGCTGGCCCAGCAGACGGGCTGAAGGCGCCTCAAAAGACCCCACATGCCACATTTCCATCACAATGAACCCAGACTTCAACTCTGACTCCTGTCTGGACCGACTCAATGCTCGGCTGTTTTCACCGTGTGCCAGCATTCACTTTCAGCTGGAGGCCACTGGGCAACCTTTTCACAGCTTACAAATGGAAAGCACTGAAGGAGCTGCCACTGTTTACCCCAAATACACATTTCATAGAGAAAATAAACACAAAGAGGATAAGCCAGCAGCATTCAGACGATGCTCGCGCTCATTGGCAGCATGGAAATGTGTGGCCACAGCATGTGAATAAACTGTAAGTGACCACATCGCAGCCAGCTATCATTACAGGGACTTGCACCAAGCAATACAGCGATAAGCCCTCACAAGCCGACGGAGGATTGTTTAGTAAATGTTAGCCGCGGAGAGATAACTTATGGAGACATCAAACCTGCGCGCACTTGGAACTGGTGATATCGACGGAACTAAACGTGATTTCACCCATTTCAAAGCGCTCATTAATATACATGCATGCACTGAATTGAACTTTGCGAACATTGTTGGTAGTTGCGTTGTCTCACAAGCTTTAGCTGGAACCAGACGCAAACAACCACCATGATGTTGTTGTGGTTGTGCTACTTTACACCGTCCAAGTGCACACGAGCGAAATGCGTCGCTCTGTGCCCACATACACGCCGCACGATCGCGGAAAGATGAACTATAAAACAAACACATTACAAAGGTCCGAAGAGCAATGTTTTGAGGTCAACGCTAGCTACACTCTGCTAGCCAAATCCCTTCGCCGCCGCCGCCGCCGCCGCCGCCGCGCCATGACGCGGAGCGACAACAGGCGATGCCCAGTCCGGGAAAACACAGACAAAGAGGTGCCAGTAACAACAACTTACCATCACCGACGGCCATCGACCCGAGCAGGGCCAGCAGCGCCAAGGCAGTACGCTTCAAAGCCATTTCTTCTGAATTCCCATCTCTCCACAATGAAAAGCAAAGTGAGTCGTTATCAAGAGCAGCTACACAACCACAGTCCGACCGCACACACCACGCACCGCCAGTCAGCCAGAGCCAGGGCCAGTGACGTCTTTAAAGGGGTGTGAAGGGGAGGGCCCCCGATGCACGTTCGTTTCCATTATGAGCTTTTAGAAACACATCTCAGCTTCCTCATAAAAGACATCAAAGCTGAAGGAGTCAGAGGAACAAAGGCAAATGCAGTTCAAACATGTTTATTTAATTAATCCCTCGGAGAAACATGTGTCCTCTTTGTGCTCTCTGGCTGTGGGAGATGTGTCATATGGATGTTTTCAATTAGTGTTTTTAATCATTTAGCCTAGTCTGAATGAATGCACTTTGGTAACTAACTGTTGTAGTCGGAAACAAAATGCTAAATTAGTGGAATGTCTAAATCAGATGGATCAGAAGAACTGTACAATGATTAGGGCTGGGTACCAAACAATACGGTATCGAAAAAATAATTAGGGTACTACCAGTATCGGGAAATAAATTGGTACCGAAAACGGGTACCGAAAAAATCTTTTTCTTTAGAACGCAAATGTGTCTGTCTGGTGGGTCTTGAGACTGCACTAAAGAAAGTGACTTCGGGGTTTCAGCTCAAATAAATTATAAAAACACTAGAAGAAACAGTATTATTGAATAAATGACAATTGTTCCGTTTTATGGTTCTACAATAAAACTAAAAATCAAGCATAAATTACTTGATTTGTATAAATACTTGATTTGAGAATGTTGTTTGTTGTTTACAGAATTTTTTTTACTATCATCTAGATTATTCATCTTATTTCATGACCATTTTTACTGACTCTAAGGTAATCACACTTGAAATAGGAAAATAAAACTGCCTAAAGGAAATAAGTAGAAATCTATTGAAACAAGTCAAAAACACCTTAGAACAAGTGATTAGAATTAGGTCAAATGAGCGACTAAAACTTAACTCATCAAAACAGTTCAGATTTAGATAAATTATTTTATCTAGATATTTACTTTTTTTGTGTAGATGACAAATAATTGATCATAGGTATCGAAAAAAGGATCGTTCAGGTATTGGTATACAAACCCAGCAGAATAATATGGTTTTAAAGGCATTTGCATTGTCACAGCTTGGAGGAGATAAGTTAAAAGTAAAGCCTACTTTATTTCACATGACTGGTACACATGGCCACCAGCTGCACCAAAGTTGCAGGGTTAGATTTCCCAACCTCTGACTGGAATATGTCAAAGGAATATTAGGCTATCACTTGGTCAATACAAAACACAGCTCCATTGAGTGTTGTCCTGCACTATCACAAACACGAAGACACATGGAGACAGACAAAGTGTGTGAATTGTCTTGCCTCAGAAGTCAGAACTCAATTAGGTGTGGACTGGCCAGAGCAATTAAGGCTTGAACTTCCAACCTCTTGGTCAGGGATTGTCAATTTTTTCTCTCATAGAACCCTCTCATAAAATCCTTGCTAGTACCACCAGGCCTCAGTCAAGTCAGAACTAAACCGGGTGTAAAAGGGGGGAGTAGGGGGAAATAGGCTACACCTAAACTGGATTAAATTGTGTCAAAACTTGGTGTAAACCATGTCTAAACTAGCCTGGTCTTACCATACCATACCCTCGTACTCATTAAATGATAATTGACCGGAGTTCACGGATGGCTAAGTCTAAACCAGAATTTAAAAAATGAAACTTAAATGCATTACTAAAGCATAAATGAAATGATCTCTGACCCGAGTATCTGAAGAAACTCAAGTACCACCGGTGGTGCACATACCAGTTTGTGATCCACAGCTCCTGGTCAATGAGCCAACACTTTTGTAAAGTGTTACATCTGCAGCATTGTTTCACATTTATTTACTACAATATACTGTGTAGTGTTATTATACAACAGAAATGAAACCATCAATGTGGAATTTCTTAAGCAAATAAGTTTTGATCAACATTGTTGGAGTTTAGACTGTGCACGTTAATATGCTATTACAGTGCATTTTTACATAAACATTGGCCTTCCAGCTATATGGTTTTCACCACTTCAATTCAAACATCTGTACTGTTTGCTTTGGGAGTGTAACAGATTTTAATCTTGTTCTGTATTTTCAGTCTTGTGTCAGGATAACAAATGGCCTATCAGAAAACTCCCATAGTGGGATGTGACTCAGCCTGCTGACCCAACTAGTCAAAAACTGCAGGAAAACTTGCAGCTGTCACCGATCAAATTAAAGTAACCTTAAAGTAGGACATATAAAAAACAGTATCAGGTCCATTTGGGACTTTACCAGAATCTATACTTTTATCACTTCACTTCACTGTCTACAGGCACCCAGCAGTATCCTCTGTGACCTTATATCTGTCCATTATGGGCCCTGTCCAATTTATCTCCACATTTCTACACCCTATGTCCTGTGCTGGGACCAGCCAATCCCCTTGTCTGTTTTGGGCCATTTGAAGTGGTCCCACTGTGAGAGAGAAAACAGAGGGG
Source organism: Lesueurigobius sanzi (assembly GCA_900303255.1). Taxonomy (NCBI): domain Eukaryota; kingdom Metazoa; phylum Chordata; class Actinopteri; order Gobiiformes; family Gobiidae; genus Lesueurigobius; species Lesueurigobius sanzi. The sequence goes on along the minus strand of OMNZ01025425.1, from coordinate 9,606 downwards.
ATGCGATACTGGACAACCCCCTGCGGTGTTAAAAATAACCAGGACAGGCTCTGAGCGACCAGACAGAGAGGTTATCTCTGTGGAGTTTGTTCAACATTCAGACACACACACAACACATGTAGAGATAGCACAGGAAATTAACAGCACATTGGATACACTGTCACCCCAGAGAAACACTGTGTATCAAAGAAAAAAAGGACTTGACTGTTGAAATGTGTCAGACTGTTTTTGTGGCATTGTAACTTTCTGCAGAAAACTCTCTCCAGGTCAAGCTCAGATCAAATACAGTTTTGCAATAGTTCAGCCATCTGGGGCTGCATTCACACATCACTTACAAAGTAGTTCATTTTAAAAGTAATGCAGAGGGATCTGTGTTAAAGGGGCACTATGTAACTTTTGAAGAGAAAAATCAAATCCTGACATTTGTGCATATGAAGAGTTCATTTGCAAAAGCAGATATCTCCTTTTGATTTTTTTTTTTTGCTAAATTGCTTTAGATATTTATCATTATACTCTACAGGTGACACCAGTAAAAGTAAAGTTGAATCAATTTACGTCAATGGCACTGATCTGTCTTCATATTTGACCTACACCTTTTTTGTGGCCTCTATGACGCGCCAGGATCAATTGTGTTTAGGGTTTTGTACCAGAAACTTACCAGAAACCCCCATACAAATGATCCTGGGGCGTCATAGAGGCCACTGTGATGGAAAGTATAGGTGTCATGTTGCACCAATACAACCACTGGGTCACTAAAAGATCAAATGTGCACAAATATCAGGATTATAGGTTTCAGTGTTGTCGTGCTGTGTTTAAATTAGAGATGCATATTTTAAAAAATATACAACAACAAAAATGTTTTTAATCCAATTCATTTATGTGGCAACATTTACTCCGTTGTTCTTCATCTAGAGCTTGGGTTGAGTAACCATTTTAATCCTGCATTACAAGCTGCTCTCTTCGAGCTGTCATATCTGGTGTTTAATGCCCTCTTATGGTCAGTAACGGAATTACAAGCAACAACACGAGCCAACTAAAAACAATTACAATTTCCTTTATTGAACCCTTTACTGGATATTGGCATTTTTGTGGTTTGTGTCATTGTACTATCAGTGTTATCGTGAGCTATGTTTGTCAGTTTACAAATATTCTTAAATTGTGGCTTTTATCCATATAAAATATACCCCATATACTTATTTACAATACACTTATCATGGTGAAATGCAGCTTATGTACAATTATATACTAAAGTGTGCCCTGTTTACATAATACCAAAAACAAACTCATCATTGGTAATCAAAACTAGCCTACTTTTAAAAACATAATCAGTGCTAAATGTTTTTAATAAATACTTTCATGTTTTGTGTAATTTTTCTATTGTGCCATGGTGCCTTACTTAGACTTACAACACAACAGATAAACCCTGTGACACAAAAACAAACTTGTAAACTTTAAATGGATACACATGGTGCTGTTGAGACCTGTAGCAATTTAGATACTAATAAACATGAAAACTCAAATCATTCTAATATGTGAGTAAACAGAAGTATTAAAATATAGCCTCAGGTCTCAACAGTCTAGATAGACTCTCTTGCTCAAAGTCATATGGTTTTAACATATCGTGGCTCTTATGTTATTCATTAGCACTAAATATGCTAATGAAATGCAGCTAGTACTGTGCAATAGTAGGTTTAAATACCCTTCAGGCTTTTTCCAAAGTGTTTTTTTTTTTTATCTGCTTCTTTGGTTCAGACGTCTTGTTTGAGTTTATCAATGCTGAAGTCACTGTCATGGTCAAGTTTGGAGAGGGTCTTTTTGATCCTTAGAGCAGTGAGGCGGGCGACTGGGCTCTGGAACCAACACTCCTTCATAATTTTCACAATTGCCATCAGGATCTAAACAACATAATATAAGTCAGAACTTTATGGAATAACATACTAAATGCTATATGCAGAGCATCCTCAGGTTTGGGCCTTACTGGATGGGAGTGCAGCCTGTTGTGCAAACTGGGTCTTTGTTGGTCCACACACACCACCTTCTTCATCTCTTCAAAACTAGGATCCGATGGCACCAAGTCATAGAAGGGAGGTCGGTATTCTTCCACAATTCCTGAAAATGGAGGAGAAATAATTAAAATGTAGTCTGAAATGTCACTTATTACATTTTTCTATCTTATGCTATTTTTATGCATGCCTTAAAGTCCTATAATTTTTTTTATACCCTTTTTCCATAGTTTATTATTTATCATTATTACATACAAGTTTATGTTTCATTTTGCATGACAACACAGAAGAAAGCTCCTAGTCTGTGAAACCTTCATTGACAATGGCAATGAATTCTTTTCTGATTCTGACTTTTGGTGGCAAAAAGCCACCAACTTGATCTCTAGGAAGCAAATAAATATTAATAAATAAAGTGTAGCGCTTGGAGAAACTTGACAACTCAGTCTTGTAAAGCACAATGCAAGTGTAAGCCATTATCATTTCATTATAATTTACATATTTTTCATAAACAAAGAAAGTATTACAGTATTCTGATAGAGATGTGTTGTTCATAATGACTAAAATAGGTGACTTGACTGATGTGGGGGCTTTAAAGAACGGCTAAATAAGTAAGCAGGGGGAGATATCAATTCCCAGGAGACTGGGCTCAGACAGAGATCTGTGAGGCCTGTTTAGTCAGTGCATTTGTGTAGGGAGTGTATATGCTTGTGTATATCTTTGTGCACGTTACACAAAAGTTTCTGGACTCCATACAGCCAAGTGCTGACATGAGATAAGACTGTTTATAATTACTGCAGCGCTAATCATGAGAGAGGATAGTAGAGACGGACACAGTCTCGAAAAACACTGGAGTGCTGAGAGACATGAGACCAACTGCATCCTGTCTATGCTTTTAAAGTCTGTGTTGACTAGAATATATAGTACCCAAACATTTGAAAGAAAGGTTTTGTAAATGTGAATAGACTGTTGGACAGGACATACCATTGACAACAGTCCTGCGGCTGATTTCCCAGAAAACCAGACCCAGAGCCCAGATGTCAGTCTGTTTATATGATTCAAAGACGTCCATTCGAATTGTCTCGTCCAACACCTCAGGGGCCATATAGCGCTTGGTGCCCACGCGAGGGTTGTTTCCCACATCCAGGTAGTCATTGGGCTGAGAGTGTATCACTGCTAAACCTGCACAACATGCAAGTACAAAATGTTAGAATTTTTAAAATGTTGGCAACACAGTGCCTTACCCGTGTCTACTACTTACTACATACTACTTCTACTTACTAAACATAAATCCCTGCTTACCCAGGTCAGCAATGCAACACTGTCCATTCCTCTTGACCAGGATGTTCCGGCTCTTCAGATCTCTGTGGGCAATGGCGGGTTTTCCCTGGGTGCTAAAGATCTCTGTGTGGAGGTGAACCAGGCCATTTGCCACAGACAGACACATCTTCAGACAGCTCTCTGGCTCCAGGCTGCTGTACTGAAGAAAGTCGTACAGCGAGCCCAGCTCATGGAAGTGAGTGACCAGCCACAACTGTGTGCTTGAATTCTTGGATGTCATGTCTGATGCGATAAACCCTGAAAAGAAAGAGACCTTTTTGAGTTTTATGAAACAACAACAAAAACATTTTGATAGTGTCACAGGAGGATAAAAATTGGTTTACCAAGTATATTGTCATGCCGCAGCTGCACTGTGTTATAGATTTCAGTCTCTCTGAACCAGGACTGCTCATCTCTAGACGAGAAGATCTTCACTGCTACGCTCTCCCCCATCCATGTGCCCCTCCACACCTCTCCATATCTGCCCTTGCCTGAACCAGGGAATAACATTTATCAAAGGCAACACAATAACAGAACACTCCTTCCTTCAATAGTACATATGATACTGACCAACACATTCAACAAGAGAGATCTGCCTTGCCATCGTCCTTTGGACCAAGTATGGTAATCCTGTACCACTCCCAGATGTGCAAAACTCACCAAAGAGATCCTAAAGCAAAACAGACAGAAATAGGTCACCTGCATAAATAGATCTAATAAAGTTCAATCATAAACTTAGGCACTATTGAAGCCCACCCCATAGATTGGATAGTCCTCATGTGGAACTTTGGCCATGGTGACATCATGGTCATCAGTGTTCTTCAGTTTACAGTGAGGGCGGCGGAAACGAAGGAACAAAACCACAGAGAACACACACACTGCCGCCACCACCAGGAGAAGCAGAGATATTGCAATCCACAGCTCAGGACGAGCAGGCACTGGTGGACTGGTGGTCACCACTCCATCTGAGCACAAGAATTCAACCCTGTTATTAGCAATACATGTCAATCTTTCAAAGTGACCACAAGGGGGTGCTAGGGCAATATGTTGTATAAGTTTTGATAATAGGAGTAAAAGTTAAAAAAACTTACCAATAAATGGAGGTGGTGTGATGTACATATTGCACATATTCACTTTGCAACATGAGACGTAGAAACGGTCAAAACTGGTGAAGCACTGCTCCTTGTAGTTATGTGCAGAGAAGCAACCTCTCTCCTCCAAACCGTGCACCCAGGTGTAGAAGCAGTAATCTCCACTGCATGTCGCGTTCACACAAGTGCCCTTTTTATTCTCACATGAACAGAGCAGCTTTGCGTCTTCTGTTGCACCTAAACACCATTAAAGAGAAAAATATATTGTTTGCATTAAAACCAAATATTATGCCATAAATATCCTTATTTTTTGTAATGACACTAGTTTCAACTTTGTTAAACAAGCTTCTTTTTTTCTTTAAAACAAAATAAAATTATTGAGGTACCATATTCATTTCCAACATGAGCTCACCTCCATCAAAAGCGGCAATCCACAGAAATGCTGCTGTTAGCATCACTGTGAGACGAGCGGAGTGACTCATCTCTGTAACACAAACAAAAAGAAATCGTCATATAAAAATGAGGTTATGTTTTGTAGAAGACGAAAAGCGGTGGTCAGATAAGGGGGCTTTTGGCAGAGGAAGCCATGAGGTCAAAAACAACACAGTGAGGACCTAGTCTGTCTGCATGCTGCGCTGGTGCTGAAAGGGGGTTGAGGGGAAGGAGAGAGTTTGTGTGAGTTGCAGACTCTCGGCCCGCCTCAGAGTAAATATTGATGGCTGAACTTCCTGCCATTGAGTGGCCCCCACCCGCCAGCAGCAGGACCTAGCTCTGCTCATTGTTTAGGGCAGCTCTGGTGAGGGTCAGATGAGAGAGGAGCAATAACAACTTTATACCACAACATTATACCACTATAGGGATGTCAAGATTAACCGTTTTTTTTTTTTTTTTACATAGGCTGAATGTTCAATAGGTTTTTAACCGAAAACTATTATATACTTTTTGTGAAGGCCTATACCTGGCCTAAACCCGGTCTAAATGTGATCTAAACCTGGCCTACACCTGGTCTAAACATGGCTTGAATCTCATGATTGAAGGCAGTACTTATTGGAAGATTTTGAAGTAAAGAAAAAATAAGTAAAATTCAGATAAACGTGAATGTCATAAAATCGCAATATTTTTCCCTAAAATAATCGTCAGTCAAAAATGTAAAATCGTGACATCCCTATACCACTATATTCATTAGCCTCACTGAGAGGATAAAGCGTACAGATAAACACTAAATCAAGTGTTCACCTACATACTGTATGTACTCATATTGTATATATGAACAGATTTAAATTTGTGGTTACTGAGTTTTAATATAAACAAAAGTTTACATCCCCTGGCACAATGTCAGGGTTTGTAAACTTATGGATTTCATAGAATATGAAAGATAACACACCCTTTATTTCACTCATGGTTAGTGGTTGTGTGAAGCCATTTGTTGTCAAAAAGCTGTTTGTTTACACTTTTCAACTTGAGAAACTAGCCAAATGTCCCTGATCAAAAGTTTAGATATTGTGCATCTTGAAACAAACATCATTTTTTTCCAGAGTCCTGTACTTCAACTGAAGTGAGTTTTTGTTTGCTCCTGAACAAATTTCCTGGCAGACAAAGGCTTTCTATTTCATCATCTGTACTTTGTGCTTGAAGAAACGGAACGTTTCGCTCCTTATCCCAGGAGTTTTGTCAACAGACAGTTCAATCATAAACTTAGCTATGATGTTAACACCTGTACGATTGAGAACCTACACAAATTTTCCTGGCAGTTGTTGAAGGTCATGTAAATGTTAGATCAGGGACATATGAGTAGTTCCTGTTTCATTATGATTTCAAAAGAGTAAACTCTGTTCTTTGGCAATAAATGGCTTCACACAACCAGTAACCATGAGTGGAAAAAGACTTGTTATTATTCATATTCTACGAAAAATGGCCAAAAGATTAAAAGGGTATGTAAACTTATATACTGTATCTTTGAATATCTGCCAACTGTGTGCAATGCTGTTTTTTGAAAATATTTATGTATATTTCAGCTCTCGACAAAAGATCAATTATGCTTTTATTGATTTGCTACTAAATTCACAACATTTAATCAAATATGAAAAAATCTCCCAGATGTAAATGCATAAATGTTTATCAAATGCATAAAAGTCATCTTTTTGTACATATCTTTGTAAATGTCACACGACCTGCCTCTTTGCAGTTGCACACAAAACGGATATCCTGCTTTGTGAACAAAAGATGTAAAACAGATATAACTAAAGCTGTGTGGCTTTTATCAAGGTGTCAAATCAATGTGACACATCCCCACCCTGACTGCATGTGCAGTGTGTTGAAAAACCATCTTCAGATTTCCTTTGTGTGAACTTTTCTGAGACAAGAAGCATCTGAACAATATCTTTAACCAACAGAAAGAAATGCAGCAAAAACAATGTTGGCCACTTTGTAGGAGCATACTGTACCTAATAAAGGCGTTTCAAAGTATCCAAACATGGACTTTCTGCCTTGTCTTAGTTGCACTCAAGTAATTGTCTATCTCTTAAAGCATTGCCTTTTCTTTCTCTTTATCGGCTATAATTACTGTAAATCATGATTGTATTTGAAGATTTTATTCTGTGGACCAAATAAAATGGCTAAATGTAGGCTTACTTTTTGGATAAAACTAAAAACTAAATGATTTATTTCTCAGGGTTTTTGCTGATTCAGTCACACCAATGTCACTTTTCTAAAACAGTATCACGTCTTCCATCAGCCTGATTTTAGACTCCAGCTCACTTCCTCTTCAGCCCTCTGCATGTTTGTCTACACAGCTTGCCCAATGGTGCGCCCCTGAGACCCAAGGGGAAAATTCCATTGTCATCTCTTCCTCTCATCTACAGAGGGAAGTAGATCTCTCATACTGTACACAGCTTAAGTAGCAGATAATGAGACATTTCTTTTCTCTCTTTCTCAATCTTTAAAACTCACCCCTCCAAAATGTTTATCATCTTATTTATGATGAAAAAATAAAACTTTCCATTGTTGTCGTACACAATGTTAATATTTTATCAACAGATCATGAGAACAAGCTGGAATGACTGATGGCATCTTGGGTTTCGAGACAAAGCAAGGCTTGGCAAGCTTAATGCCACATTCACAGACTGCATGCTCTCACATGCACCATCACAATGAATGCATGTCTGGAAGAGAAAAGGACACGGCTCATTTGTCTCCATATTGGCACCAGCGCACGCACAAGTCTTTATACCCACAAATATCAACTATTATGAATGTGTATGAGCTTAATGCAAAGGAACACCATTGTTAAGGTTTTGTTTTTGCAGTGTAATACATAAAGTGAAGACATTTTTGCATGGAAAGTACAAATGTCCAGTGAGAGCACAGAGGAGATAACAAAGCATTGTTGAAATTTACTGAAAATAACCTTTAAAATTAACCTTTCTAATAACTTTAACCTCTTAAACCCCAACAGGCCCAATTTGGGTCTTGGGGAAGAAAAGAGACAGAGAAAGGGGAAGGAGAGAGGGAGAAGAAGGAGAGAGATTTTAGTGCCCAATTTGGGTCCTATAGGGTTTAAGAGGTTATATCCTTTCAGTTTGGTCTTCTGATAAATAAAGACTAAATTGTTAAAGCAAACTCATACAAAAAGATGATATATTATAAGAACAAACACAAGCAAAACAAGGCATGTATTGAAAGTTGAACTTGAGTTAGCCATATGCCTAGAATTTGATCAAATGTGAACCAGCGTGTGAATAGTTCAGGTACTTCCAGTTCAGTGCACACCTGTTGGGTCACATCTGGCAGCACGTGCACTAATAAAGTAGGCTATGAACCTATTATTATTGTGCAGGTAAATAAACAGCTCATAAGCATACCTTCATAATTTTAAGTAGACAAATAACGACAGAGAATGAAAACAGTAAATACCTGTTTTTTCTGCTTTTCTCTTCTTTAACTTGACGCACACGAACGCCGCACGTTTCCCATACCGAAGTTAGCTTGAAATCTCCGACTTCACTCCGGATAAGTTTGCTTTTAAACCTTCATTTCGCAAGGAAAGACGAAGCGTAGGAGTTGTTAAATGTCCCCAGCTGCTGATGTTTGGACCCTCACATCCTCCTCTGCGACGTGGAGACCGACGGACCGAGCGCGAGATTTTTTTTGTGGTAAACGACTTCTAATTTCGCGAAAATAAGTCAAAGATTAGCTTACTTTTTGACTAGCGGCAGCGTTGAATACTCCCTTAAACACAACCAGGGAGTCTCACGTGGCTGTCCTTTTATGCTGACAATCTCATCTCGGGCCAAATCTAAACTGATAAACCACGATCCGCGGCCGTGTTTGGACCCGAGGCGCGCCGGTGTTTATCCTCCGCCGGCTCCAGAAGAGGCGACGCTTTCCATCGGAGTTGAAAGCGCGTCTGTTGTTGTCGCTGCTGTAGCCGATCTGTGGAGGAGATTGTGCAGATTTTTTTTTTTGGGACGGCGTACAGTGGTTGGTTGTCCCACCCTTTTATTGTCCCGCTCAGGGGCCGCTGCTCTGCCTGGAATGTGTTCTCATAGCGGTTTTCCTGTTGCTCGCGCGAAACCTCTCATTTTCCTCTTCCCCCCGTGGACTCCAGTCTGAGCTGCGGACACAAGAATGCGCCAAACAGGAGCATTCTGGGCTTTTATAGTCGAGCGTTCGTCTCTGCTTTTTTCGTGGGGAGATTCTGGCCATTCTGGAGCCCCACGTTTCTTGTAAGAATATAAGGTCGTCATTATTGGTTCATTGGTCTTCCTGTTTTAATAATAGACCACTAGCGAATGTCACACTAGTGTAGTCTTTAGGAGGACTACAGCCTGGCTTTATTCATTTTTTACTGGGAATCATAATTTATTCATCAGTACTAAGTAGGGCTGAAACAACTAATCGATTAATCGTCAACTAATCGATTAATGAAATAGTTGTTTATTACTATTTTAGTAATCGATTAATCGTTTCTGGGATATACAGACTCAGACAGAGGAAGAATTACATCAAAATTTTGTATTTTTTGAAAAAACTATGTTGACTCTGAAGGCATTGGTTCTAGAAGTTTTTTTGCAAATATTTTTGCTCTGATTGTTCCAAATCTTGGATCATAATCTAATCCGAGCAGAAAGAGGACTCTCTGGCTCTCACTTTTACAATCCCAGAGTGAATTTTAGAGGTTCTTAGCTTTCAAATGA
>OMNZ01025424.1:0-13411 GCA_900303255.1 Lesueurigobius sanzi | reverse complement strand
CAATTTAGAGCTGCACATATCAATCTGGCTTCTGCAGGTCAAGCAATTCGAACTGTCCCACAGTGTTTGACTTATTCATCAGTGACTCACATGACAAGCCATAAAAAAATCATATTTCATAAAGAGAAGAAACAATAGTACCAGATTATAGGCTACATTTGTTTTCTCCACATTGATGGCTTCACTTGATCACAGAAACATAAGTAAACAAAAAAGTAATGTTAAAATTGTTATTCTCGATGTGCTTGATGCTTTTCACTGTCCTTAGAAGATGATTTCCCAACAAAAAGATGAACAAACTCCCTCTCTCTTCACTGATCTCTTTTTCATAATATCAACTTGAAGTTGATTTATTTTAGCATGAGACAAATGCCACTGACTCACATTTTTTCTTCTTTTTTGTAAAGGGCATAGCTAGAGTTAGAATTCTCCTGTTCAATAACAAATTAGTGCTGGTAGATACTATATTCACACATTTCTCATTGTGCTCTGCTCACTCAATGTTAGGAGTTGCTTGTGGCTGGGCAAGTCTTGATTTTAGGACCATGCTCAACTAAGCTAACCTTGCCCTGCAAGATGTATTCGTGCGAGATTTGTGTTTTCTGGAAATACAAACTCTGGAAATACATCTTGAAAGAGAGGGACATGTTGGTATGATGTCGCACCAAACACTGAAGAATAACAAACATAGCTACTAAGGACTTACTTTTTGATGCAGCAATTGATTCTGTTTTAGCTGAAATGCCGACTATTTCTGCTTTGAAAGGGGAGCAAAGAGACGTTTGTGCTTTTCTCCCGACTGGATTCGGCAAAAGTACAGTAGGCGGGTACTAAAGGGAATTTCACCCAATTATCTTGAAGTATTGCTGTCCCTCCCTTTCATGAGCAGATTGAACAAGAGCCATCCCAGATTGATAATGTGTAGAACTCAAATGCTATGCATATCAATCTGGCACACTAAGCAGCCTTGCAGATAGAAATGTGTTCTTAATTCTTGCCCATGGTGAAATATGCCTGTAATAACTAACTTTGTTCATGAATGGAGAAAGGACATTATATTTTGCAAAAGAGACAGTATACCAGTATTTTTGTATCGCACATCACTAAGTTGTAAGGTAATTTGCTGATCTTGTCCCTTTTATTGGGGCCTCAGCAATGACCAATTGGTAATTTGGTTGACATAGGAGACTGAAATAGAAGTTGTTCGTAAAGTTTTAAGTTGCTATATATTTAAGCCTGTTCGGTTGACAAACATGAAATTCTCCAACCACGGCAGTGATGTTGTACAAAGTCTTAAAGGCGTATAGTCTTGATGCTCAGCGTGCACAAGGAAAAGCCGAGTTTGCGAGCCTCTCTCTGTCACACAGGGATTGTCTATTCATCTGTGGCCTCAAAGTGGAAATTGGCAGACGCTGGATGCAGAGGGAGCACTGAGCAGCTTCCTCACTGGCATATATTGAAAGAAGTCTGTTTCTTCAGAGATTTACACAGCTGTTTCCTGAAAATAAAAGAAAATCTGTGAGGAATTAAGGACACAAAGGGAAATCAAGCGCTCTTTCTGCATTTGTATCTGAAGATTTCTGCTTTAAAACTGACAACCTTTTTTTTATTGACTGTTGTCTCCAATTTAATTTGTGTAAGATTTATAGAAGTGCTGTGACTAATTAGTAAGTTAGTGTAAGTTCTGTACATTAAGAGAATTACAAAGAACACAAACAGAATACTATAGTGACATTATTATTTTATTCAACATAACTATGTTCTAGTAAAATGTATTTGTTTGTTTGCTTGGCACAGTGCATGTAAATGAACCATAATGTGACTCATGTATGTAAATACGGCATGCCGGTGTAACAGCTGCGTTCTTTGTAGCAGGCCGTATACGAAAGACAGGACAACATCCGCCCGCCTACTGACAAAGTCATCCAGACACATCACCTCAATCCTCTCCTCCCTCCACTGGCTCCCGGTCCGCTTTTGTATTGATTTTAAAATGTTGACATTTGTTTTTAAATCTCTTCATAGACATGCTCCTCAATATCTCTCTGAGTCCACTGTCCCAGCAGAGCCCTCAGATCCTCCTCTCAAATGGTGTCTCAGTATAAGCAGTGGGGTGATCATGCCTTTTCCACGGCAGCGGCAAAACTGTGGAACTCACTCCCAGTTGAACTGCGAGTCATCACCGATCTGCCGCTCTTTAAGTCGAAACTAAAGACCCACTTATTCAAACTAGCCTTCAATAACACCTAGTGCTGTTATATTGTTGTTATGTTTTGTCTGGCTTTATTACATTTTGTGTTCTCCATATGATGTTGATGTTTTTCTCATGTTTTTTTAATTTGTATGTAAAGCACTTTGGTCTGCCAAGTGTTGTTTTAAAGTCCTCTACATATGAACTTTGATTGATTGATCGATCGATTGATCGTGGAGTTGGTCAAGGTTTACTCTGTGAGACATCGAAAATACACATTAGCACCCAGACTGGCTCCCCTCTTCAGTAGTCACCGCGCTACTCACAGAGGGAGGGGGAGCAGTAGCAAACATACACTTACAAGTGTCAGTGGTGGAGCAATCCACTAAGAAATGCAATAATAAAAAGGAAATAAAACAAACCTGTGAGACATCAACAATACACATGTCTCCACATCAGCACACACACTGGTTTCCTACAAGATCGAGACAACACCATAAAATGGCTGCGCATCGCGGGACAGCTACAGCCATGCTACAAATGCCACATAGTTACTCCGGAAAAGTGCACAAAACCTACGACTTAGCAATCCAACTTGCATGAAAATTGGTGCATTTCACTGGAAAACAGTTTCTTCTCAACATATGCTAAGATATTTGCAACAAAAGAAATGTGCGAAATATATTCTTTTACACTGAGAGCAGCTGCAGCGTGCTTCCGGGTTTTCAAAATAAAAAACAAAACGATAAAATTCACATAAAAAACAAATAATAATAAAGGGCATTCTTAACTCCACTACACTGGATTGTAGTCATGTGCTAATTCACATCACAAACACACAATCATTCATCCTGAACTATTGTACATGTTTTTAGTCAAAACCTACTAAGGCACGGGTTCAGCGTTCACATCCTGCATCGAGTTGTTGACACACAGTGAGTGATCATTTACCAGGAACTCGCTGACCACCACATGGATTTTAGAAAATCTGGATATTCGCACGGGTTTAAGCTAATCTTAATGGAAATGAATATATACAGGAAATGGTGGCTCTGGCAACTTCAGGTCAGTGGAAGTAGAGTAGCCCCATCGACAAAAAGTAGTGCCTTTTTATCCTTTATGAGTAAATGTGATAAAGGTTAATAATGTCTGTGTCATTGCATTACTGTGGATGCAGTCTCCACAGGCACCAAGGCAGAATGTGTTCTCAAACCACTGAGTGACCTTTCCCAGTGCAGTCCTGCTCAGTGCCCTCCACAAAGATACGTCTTAATGAGAGCAGATGCCATCCTGTTTACCAGGCGTGCTCAACCTTTTTTGACCCAAGATCTATTTTGAAGTATATCAAATTTTAGGTCCTAACTTAGTATTGCATTGCTCAATTTGTTTGGAAGCAAGAAGGCACTTTTCAACTGCAGGCATGCTATGAAGCTATCAAACAAAGTAGGCTACTATAAACACATTTTGCCAAAATAAATGCTCAATGTAGGGCTGAAACAACTAATCGATTAATCGTCAACTAATCGATTATTGAAATAGTTGTCAACTATTTTAGTAATCGATTAATCGTTTCCGGGATATACAGACTCAGACAGAGGAAGAATTACATCAAAATTTTGTATTTTTTGTGAAAAAACTATGTTGACTCTGAAGGCATTGGTTCTAGAAGCTTTTTTTGCAAATATTTTTGCCCTGATTGTTCAAAATCTTGGATCATAATCTAATCCGAGCAGAAAGCGGACTCTCTCGCTCTCACTTTTACAATCCCAGAGTGAATTTTAGAGGTTCTTAGCTTTCAAATGAGGAATGACATGTGGAACTTGTACAAAGAGCATCCTACAAACATCAGCTTTAACTTTACTCCATCAAGACGTCCTCAAACGGTGTCACTTTAGCTTCATGTGCAAAAAGCTTTTAACAATTACACTTTCCATGCACCTTTTTGCGCCAACCGATTAATCGATTAATCGTAAAAATAATCGGCCGATTAATCGATTACCTAAATAATCGTTAGTGACAGCCCTAGCTCAATGCGTAGAACTTGATTACAGCTGTTAAGTTAAAGCAGAAGAAAAGACACAAGAGCTACCCCTCTCGCTACTGCACCACAGACACCCGTCTCCCTCGTCCTCCACCTTCCTCCCCTCCTCTCCAGCACTCTCCCCTCTCTCCAATCTCCGCACAGGACTGCATGTTTTTCCTCCTGAGCCTCACCTCCGGCCCGTCATCTCCAGCTCTCTCCGCTCTCTCCTCGCCCTCTCTCCTGACACAACGCGCTGAAGCAACGTCTCATTTACCCAGTGCAGTTTGAAAGGAGTAAAACTGGAGTTTGTCACTTGCCCATGGTCCTGGTTTTATCCCCAGACTTCTCACATTCAGGTCTCCCTGTCTGTTGTCAGCTGCTGCCTTTCAGATTGTGCCCCGAAATAAGCTGTACATGTGTCTCACTGTTTTGTTAAGTAGCTGCCAGTGCTACGCGGTCTGAACTTTTTTTCACCAACCGCGTTGCGCACTCTGCGGGTCTTACCATTTCTAGAGGGGCTCAGGGGGCGGCAGCACTGCGCAGTTGGGGCTGGTCGCAGCGCAAGTGGGATCGGACTTGGGATCTACCGGTAGATCGTGGACTGATCCCAAGTTGATCGACTAGTTGGGCACCCCTGCTGTATACTGTATGTCTAGGCCTTGAAAGAACCTCATGAATTTAATGTATGATAATGAAATTGTCATGTCATTTACGATTTACAAGACGGAATCAAACTTGATTAGGGATTTTTTGAAGTGAGCACCCAACAAAACATTCTGGACATTACTTGTTTTATATATTTATGTTTTAATTGTCATCATTAATTAATGTTGGCATCTTCCCCATATGTTTCATTACTATTTATGTGCTGAAAGTTTATAATTAAGTAGCAATCAAACTCCCTATGACCCACTTTTGTTCCCTGACTCTAAAACATTCTGATTTAAAAATATGCCCGTTGCTAGTTCAAAGATTAGTTTATGCAAATGTCTATTTGTACTTTGTGATTTTCTTGTACCTAAAATACTACCAGTTCCATTGACAGTCTTCCGTTTCTGCTCGCACACACACAGGCAAACGTCTTAGTACAAAATGTTATCTTGTGTTCTCTCTTGCAGGCTGCTTACCTTAAAACGATGTTTCAAACCACAATCAAACACTTAAAAACAATGCTTTTCTCAGAAGCGCCTTTTTCCTCCACTATCAGAAAAACCCACCGTTTCCCCTACACTGCAGCTGCTACGTTTGGTTAAAAGCAGCCCGCCCCTCCGGCTCTTTGTTCAGTAAATTAAATAGTGATTAAACAGAAGAAGTAAATGACATTGCACTTTTGGATGAACTCATCTCTGAAGCCAAGGCCAGCTAATGCCTGGGCCGTGGGTCAGACTCTGGGCACTTGGCAAACTCTGGGCTGCAGAGCTATGGCTTGTCATTATCTAGACTCGTAGTAATTGGAATTTCTCTGAATCGTGATAAAACACATTTTAAGATTGAGACTTGAGAATGACAGTTAAAAGTAGTTTAATGGTGGACAGCGAGAGTATTGTTTCATCATCTTTTCATACAGTTAGAAAGTTTAATGAATTCTAAGTCATTTGCAATTCTCACAAAAACAGTCAATTTATTTAGGCATTTCACCTTCATTTTTGCTCAATTCATTTTCAAATGAATGCATTCGTGCTGTAATTATTTTTCAAGGACAGTCAACACAATTTGGATAACGGAAAGTTGCCAGCACTAGTTTTTATTCTTATTTTGTAATTTCAGAAATAATTATACACTTTTTTCTATACTATGAACAGTTTGATTTAAGAGCCAGTCATGAACCAGAAGATTGGTTGCATTTTTTACATTGAGTCTTTGCTGTCGTTCAATTTTTAAGAATAAAAAAACTCAGAATTTCAATCCAATTTTTTTGTTTTTCCTACTTTTAAAACAAAATAACAGCAGACAATAGAGCTGGGAGATTTAAGAAGCTCTGAGAAGCCTGATTTTCTAGGAATAAACCCAATTGATGATAAGTTTGCGCTTTTAAACACACATGCTGACTGAGATTGACAACTCCCTCCATGGAGCTCACACACAGGGGGGTAGAGTTTTGCACAATGCTCTGAGTCAGAGTGGCTGAGTATTTTGGGCATAAAAGCAAGCGCTGGTTGCTGGTAAAACCATGGATGTGTTAATTAGATCAGGATAGAGTGCTGCCCCCTGAGACCACGCTCAGTGGCCGCACCGTGGTACTGCAGCACAAAATCCCCTTGAGCTCCAACATCATCAGGCCAGCAGCTAAAATGGGTGTTTTGGTTTGTAAGCGGGAACACCCCCTTCAAAACAAAAACACCTCCTTCTTCTTATTCGCTCCTGAATTGTAACTTCACGTCTGGACTTAATGAGGACTTCAAAATACGATATTGTAATAATTTTTAGAAGATTAAAATCGATCTAATCATACGCAACAAAGCAATTTAAAAAATAGTCCAAATACTGAAAAAAATAGTCTGTTGCAGTTTACCCACTGACAAATTGGATAAATAGTTGGGATAGTTCTTTATGTTCAGTGATATTTATTATTCCTTATGTACGGTCTAGTAGGCCTAAGTTTGAGCAAAAATCTAATGTAGATACAGTATATTTCCCCTCAAATTGTTGATACAAGCACTGAATATGCCGTCGAGAATTCAGTCGAGAAATGTTTTTTCCCCTGTGGTGCTCGTGAGCTACTGTCGACATATAGATAATGGTCCACTGTCATAACCAACGTCTCAAATCTACACAAAGACTAATCTATATCCCACCATTGCCGTGGATTATTTTTAAACTATCAATATCATATGCTATTTGACTGCACCCACACTTTCTCATCTTGTTCTTTAACTAATCAAAAAAGACACACAGACAATCCTTTTTACAAAATACACTTCTTGAACATAAACAAACCAAACATTTGGCGCTGTAGGTTGGTGAAACGCTACTGTTACCCCCACTAAGGCGTTTTTGTAGCACATCCGAAACGCCCCCACAGCTTGCCCCGTCCTCCTCTTGTGCTCGGAAAGGATTTTTGTAAAAAAAAAAAGTGCCATGTAAAAACAAACTGCTCGTTTTCAGCTGACAGGGCATCTACAGCTTTCACAAACGTCGAATTTTGTGGTGATCATTAGCTATTTTTAACATCAGGGACTTTTCCTCGTTTCGGAATGTTCATAGCGCTCAAAAAATAACTTTTTAGTCGTAGCCCAGCTCCTCTGTAGCCCCACAAAGCTTTCCAGTTGTGCAGGCTGAAAATCTGCTGTGCTCGTGTGTACTGCACTCTCCTACACAATGATTATAATCATCACTAAGAGTAAGACTTAAAGAATGAATTATACTATGACTAGTATTTGTGTATTTTCATCCCATTTGAACTGTGGTGGGCGATGAGTCAGAAGTCAGCGGCTGACCAGTATGACTTCAGCCAACTGGCACCAAGTCCACTCTGAACAGATTGCCAGAAAGTCTATAGAGCTCTGGGGATGTTTAATAACATTGCATCCCTGGGTTTCTCAAAGTCAATACAGTCAGCCCAGAATATGATCCATCTTATGAAAGCATAAATACGCACACAACTGGAGCAGATGCCAGTGCTTTACAAAAACTTCACTACTCCGCTGTATTTGGTGAATGCAAATAAGGAAGCATTTTTAAAAAGCTTTTTTTTTAATATATAATGAGGATGGCTGCTAGCAGGTTAGCGCCCCACAGTCCTTGTTCAGTTATAGGGATACACACAGAGCACACTTGTGAAAGCTAACCGGCAATAGGGTCATAACCTTAAGCTCCCCATACTGCTGCTTCATCACTTTTATAGAGAGCATACATATAAGACTGTGGAAAAGTCAATTGATTCACCTCCAGACTTCTTGTTTGACCCTTTGCTGCAGACGGCGCCAAATTATGTGGTCATTATTCCAACAGCCCTCAACATATTCTGGACATTTAGAAATCGTCTGGTTTTTCTTCTCTTTTCCAACCATTTCTGAGTTTCAAGTGCCTGTTGATTAGGAATAACACTGAAATATATACTATATGGGTGAATCCAGGAAATGTTGCTGATGAAAAAAATGATGTTGGAGCCCCTTTGGAGTTAGTGACTTGAATCAAGGTTTTCATTATGCCAAAATATAGGGCTTTCAATTAAAATAAAGTGTGTAAAGTAATTCTGAGTTTCTCCTATCTGACCACATGAGGGCCAAATCAGCAACAGGATTGGGCCATATTGCACTGACAAACAGCTGGGTTTTATCAAAGGTTTTGCTCTTTGTTAAACCCATTAGAGCAGTTTGAACGCCAAAGTATCACAGAGCAAATATGGTATAGAAAGAAATATGTTTGGTATGAGTTTTGGAAGTTTCTAAAGTTATCTCTGCAAAAGTTGAATTATTTGAGCCATGTGTGCATGTTGTTTCAGAAGAATGCACTTTATATAAGGTATTCTTCCCTGTGAGCGACCGAGGACCTTGTGTAAAGAGCAACTGTTTCACCTCGTCTCCGCATCGGGCAAGGCAAGTTTTATTTGTGAAGCATATTCATACACAACGTTATTCAAGGTGCTTCAACAAAGCAAATGCTCTTCATGAAATTAATTTAAAAGCAAAGAGAGCAGGTAAAATGCTTCATGCACAACACTTGCACATTGTGAGGTTATTGTAAGGTTATTCTCTTATCTGATACAGCATACACAGAAACCTCCTTTACATCTATTCTAAAAATCTAAGGGCTAAACTTGAAATCATTATACATTATGGTTTTTGACAGCGGGGAAGAGACATTTCAGCAGCCTCACATTAGTCCTGTGCTCACATATTGAATCACAAACACAGGGCTCTCCTCCTGCCATCTGCTCTCTGTTTATGAATAATTTTGCAGAATACAAATATGCTTCGTTGCTCCCATTTAGTCTCCTTCATGATGCATTTTGGAGTTAAGTGTTTTCACTGATAACAGTACGCACTCACACCACATACATTACCCGAGTGCTCCCGAAATCAGCCAACTGTTGTACAGATCTACTCCAGCAATCAAATGAGAATGTCAACGTTCCATTAGCGCCGCATTGTTTCCTTTCTGCGGCTTAAGATGTCTTATCAATAGCATCTCGGGTCACCATTGTTGCATCTTATTACAGTTACACAAAATATACACCAGATATTCTATTGATTGTTGGGTAAGCAGGTGATAAAACACAGCATGATAAAAACATGGCAACAAATGGCCAAATGAGTGTAAAAGTAGTTTTTTTAAACGTTAATTGAATGTTGATTTATCAGAGAGTGATTGGCTTTTGATGTGCAACACACAAAAAACATCTACTTATTCCAGGAGGTGGAGGGAATTTGGGTGGAAACGTCTAATTAGATTCTTTATTACACCTCACATCACTAACAAATTTCAAGGGCACCAGCGGCAGTGTTGGAGACAGTGTGGTCACTCAATTTCCAATCACTCTCACATCTTCTGGACATATCCAAAATTATCAACATTTTGGGTCAATGCATTTAAGTTTACGGATGATATCATGGCTTGTGACAACCCCAAGGACCCCAAGATTTACCTTCTGGGTCTGTTACCGTTCAAGCAGAGGCTCGATGTCTCTCCCGTTTGACAGTTTTTGTGTAACCTAGACATGTTGTGGTGAATAGTGCCCCCCCCCCCCCCCCGCCCCATTTTTTGTCTTTGTTTGTGTTGTCATGTTCTTTGTGTTGTTGTGTTGTGACAGGAGGCTTGTTTACCTGCTTGCTTGACTAGTTTCAGCTACTTCCTGTAGTTGGCCATGTGGACACGTTAGAAGTGGACACAGTATTGCTTTCGAAACTAGTCAAGCAGGTAAACAAACCACAAGAGTCCCCTGTATCCAGCAGATGCTTTCCTTACCTTATCTCTTATCCCCTATTTATTGATTTAGCATTTCATAACCAACAAAGATAATGATCAAGATGTGCTTGAAATTATCATTAAATTACTGCCAAAAGTAAAAGTGTGTGTTATTGATATTTACAAACAAGCTTACTGTATATTGGAGGGGGGCAAAGAATAAAGAAATCAAAACGAAGTACTCCCTATAGAGTGTGGAAATGTGATGTCATATCGCAAAGCATTATGGGATTAGGTTTTAAAATACTGGAGTAATCGTTCATATAAAAGCATTCTCCACTTTTTATTGCGTTGCTTGCCAATATTAGTCTATGGATAATGTTTGCTAGTAGCTGCAAACATGGTGGATTTCCATGGCAACGGTGGCTATTCCCGAACTCTATATATTGATTGCACAAGCACAAAGGGGTGTCTAATATGTAACCAGAAACATAGATAGATTAATATAATTGATTGCTACTGTTCTGTCATAATTACCTGTAGTCATCAACACAGACCAGATGCATTATTATAAATCATGCTTAAACCCGTTTACATCCCAAACATCCTAATGAATTCCTCCTCCAACTCCTCCGTTCAGTAGAAACAACACTAAAATTAGCTCAGTGCGAGGTGTTGGCATTTAACTTTGTGCCTAATCATTCCAACAATAACTCCCTCATAGATGAATCACAGATAACTATAGCCGTTTCTTTGACAGTGAGAGGATAAAGCTGTGAAAATCACTGTGACAGACAGTTGTACAATGAAAAGTCGTTCAAACTTCCAAGGCTACCGACTGGATCCACCCACTGATGGAAAAAATCATATTTGTTCAGTGGATATGTCACTGCGGAATGCTGCGTCTATTGAAACATGTCTTCCATTTTTTGCAGGAATGTTTCAGCAGCTATCAACCTTATTAGGAATATTTATTTTGTTGTATTTGTAGACTTTTTGTTGCATTTGGCCCTCATTTATCAAAGTTGCTTATGGCCAAATCAGGGTGTAAATGAGACTCATGGAACAAAATCACCACCTGTTTGGCCATTTATCAATATCGACGTGGGCGTGTAGTGCCCTCACATCCTACACCAAGTCAGGAGGCGGTGTATACTGTAGACACCATTTCTACGGAACATCAAACCACGCTGGAAAACTGGCTTTATCAACATGAAATGCGTGGGTAGTACATATAATTATTATTGGTGTCAAGGCGGGTTAAAAGCTACAGATCAGCCCACACCAGAGACATAGAACCTGGGCAGCTGCAGTAGGCAGCGGCCAATGGTACAGAGACATTCACGGTTCATGGGCACATCAGGATTCACCTGGGTCTGCACGAGGTCAATGTTCTGGTTGGAGCAGCGTGGGATTAAACAAAACCCTTGATAATTCGATAGTAGCACAGTTTTCTCCTGTCCGGTTTGGGTTTGCCGTTTTGGGTTCAGGTCCCGCTTCGAGCAGCACGTACATCGCTGTGTTCTCGCCAGGGGAAGAAAAGCTTGTCCTGGTTCAGGTCCAAGTCTGGGCTGCCAACTCTGCGCCGTGTGCACTTGCTCCTTGGAAAGTTTGCACACAGCTCTGCCCCACCCGTCAGTCCACGGGGCTGATCACGCACCCCGGCTCCTGTCCACAGGCCGCGGAGCCAACCACCCGACCACTGACCTGCACACAGGCCACGGAGCTGCCGCTGACCACCCCTGCTTCCTGCACACAGGTGCTGCGGGACTGGTGCTGTGCTGGTCCACACTCGACTCTATAGTTTGGAATCTCTGCTTTACTGCTTTAGCCTATATTTTAGGCACTTTAAACACATTTTCTGGTCAATTTTTAGTTATGCTTTTTAATACCCATCTCATAAATGCCCACTATTTAATAAAACATGTTTTTAATAGTTAAAGTATACCAAATAAAGCAAATGCAATCTTGGAGATGGGTGCTTACCTATATTCCCCGGTACCTACAGTATGTTCCCTAACACTCCTAATCTTAGCCCCTAGCCGTAGCCTCATAGGAGAAAACTGCTACGATACATCGAGCTAAGCACCTGGGGAACATATAGGTACCTCTGGGGTTAAATGCAATAATTCATTATTTCGTGGTTTGAGAAATGTTCATTTTTGCTGCGTTCCAGGGGGAGGCCTCCTGATACATAAATATTTGAGGTTGTTTTATTCAAATGACGCTGGTTTTCAACTGCTGCATGTATCATCAGCTGCTTGTGGACACGTGGACTCCTGCATATAATCATAATACACCCGAAATATACACTATTCTCTACGCAACTTTGATAAATGAGGGCCATTGTGTCTGAACTTGTCTCACACTTGACTGTGGTGTGACGCTCCAGGACACATCTCCAGATCTCGGACCAATTTTTTGACTTGTGTGAATGCGCTGCTACTTATTATAGTGTCAACAGGGTAAGGAATGACACATGTGATCAATCCAGGCCATATTAGTAATGTTTACCTTGAATTGAGCCATTTCAGCATCTTGACTGCAAAAAAAGATTGAAGTGGAATTCAAATCAAACTGGTGGAAATGACCATGCTGCTTATTATCAAAGGTTAGACTTACAGTGTGGCCCACTCGCCTCCACGCTGCTCCTGTCCTTGCTTTTCAGCCACATAATTACAGTATGTTTTAAAGCTAAAACAACACGCGCGGTGAGAATGCACACGGGGATAAAACCAAACTATAATTTGGACATAAAACCTATTAAGTAGCTCACCCACGTCGCCATCATGTTGTTTTCCTGAAGAATGGTTTAGAATGCTTTTTCTCACAGCTGGAGAGAGGTCATTTACTTTGAAACGCTGGACCAATTTTGCCCCCTACTGACACAATTTAAACATGCTCATATGCGGTGCTCACAGAGGCTAGTGGTGTTATGTATTCAGAGTGTTTATCACATATAAAACCATGGATAGAACATCTTAAAAACTGCTGTTCTATGGTGCAGAATTATTAACCTCTTAAGCCCTAAGGTCCCCATTTTTGGGGACTTGCCACTTTTAGGGACAATCCTTGTTTATTTTAATCTATTTAAAAAACTGTGTTCACAAAAAAAGTGTATTTTTTGTTTTTAACTGTATTTTATGACCAAATATATAAATAGGATCCAAAATATTCAATTTCATTAAAATTTTGGCCAAAAAATGCCAAATTGCCTAGACTATTTTAAATCAAAACCTCTATAACTTTTCAATTATTTATTGTTACAGATAAACAGTTGGTAAAAAGTCAATAATCAGCTGTAGTTACTATTCATGATGTTTATTTGCTTCTTTACAATGTAAACAAGC
>OMNZ01025423.1:34575-47087 GCA_900303255.1 Lesueurigobius sanzi | reverse complement strand
AATAAACCTATCAGCTTCCAACAACAACATCAACAAGCTTCCCACGACATGCCATCATCATCTGGGCTTTCCCAAATAGTTAAATGGCACAGTAACCTTAGTGTATGTAAACTTATGACTTTCAAGAAAATAATTTAAAAAATTGTCTAAAAAATTATCTGTCATTATTCTGGCATTTAGCAAATAGAAATAATTTTGGTTATCCTGGTTGACCTAAAACAGGAAACATTTATTTTGATTTCATGTCAAACAATGACAAAAAAATGTGTATGTGTCTCTTTATATAGTTTATGTAAACTTCTGGTTTCAACTGTAGGTGTTCTATTTGTGGAAATACAAAAGAAATGGAAGATGACAACTGTCCTGACAGTGAAGACTAGAATAGTTCATGTGACATCACAATATTCTAAAGAGCATTTAGTTTAAAATTTAGGTGGATGGTACCTGAGAATTGTATGCTGGTAACTATGGTAACTGTAAAATGGCAGATTTGTAGGCTGTTTATTTCTATTTTTTCTGTAATTTCTAGGCCAAAACAAACAAAATCTGTCATGAAGTTCAATGTGTTTTCTGTCAGCACATATAAACTAAGGTGTAATTATCTAGGTGTGTATAAAGGTGTCCAAAAGTTATGACAATTTTCAAAAACGTGTGTGATGTTGGCCAGTAGAAAGGACTTTCAGCCATGAGAATAGTATGGCACAGGTTTGTGAATCAAATCACTATCAAATAATAATAATGATCAGGTACAACATTTGTCAAATTTATTTTTGGACATTTATTTCAAAAAATGTTTCTCATAGATTTGTATCGGCACCTGCTCCAGCTGCAATAGAATTCTATAACATGAACACAACCTAATGTTATGTCATGTGGGATGAGGTAGAGTGTATTGCAGTTCTTATATTCTTCTATTCTTATATACGGTTTTCTATGAAGAATGTCTTTATGATTGATCAATGTTATTCAGTATGAACAAATAAATGAAAAAATGAATCGTCTTTGACACTGGTTATTCATTAATTACTGCCCTTTATTGATCAAAATTACTTGACATAACTTTAGCTTATTCTCTATTTGCCCAATTGTTCTTTGTGGACTTCGCTAAGTATACAGCACTGTTTCTAATCCATTTGGCCCATTTTTATCGGATTTTGCATGATTGAATAAAACTATGGAGGCTGCAACGTTGACATGAAGCGAGCACCCCATTGGTGCAGCGCGATCACGTGACGGACCATGCCACCAACATCGTATTACGCCTGGAGAAATTAGTTCTGCAATAAATTAATTATTGGCAGGATGTTTTGCAACAAACATTTTTTTGGTAACTTAACATGTCTTGTTATTATTTATGGACTAGAGATCGGGTAGTTCCCTTTCCGTGGAACGGTATAACACGAAAACAGGGTTCACCTTATGGCCTAAAAGAACCATATGGTCACAGTCTCATGATATAGTGAGAGCTCATGAAACACTGAACAACTTTGTATTATTTGTATTATTTTTTGCCTCTTTTTTGTTTTGTTTTCTTGCTTCTAAAACACCACCCCTTGATGCACGTTCAAGTGTCTTTGTTTTCAGAACAAACTGAATTTGTATCATCTGTAGCTGTAGTCGGGTGATATCAATGGAATAATCATGATAAAAGCAGCACATCATTCTTTATCCAAATGTTAAAATGTCAATGAGTAAGTCTGTGGACATTAGAAAAGTGATTTGTGGGTCCATTAAGTCCAGGAGATGGAAAATAAAGAGTATAGATACTGTAGAAATGTTTATTTTAGACAAAAATCACAAAGAAATCTAGGCGTTCATTATTTTTACACTACAACATATGCTTCTATAAACCCAATGTCCCATCTGCATTTATTCTCTATATAACGGCATTTATTTAAAAAAATAAAATAAATAAAGAATAAATAATTTTGGCACAAATGTTACTCCATACATTTGCCCAGCTTGTGCTCTGTAAACATAAAATGCCCTGTTTACCCAGTGATCATTGTACACTGCTACAGGTGGCGTCCCGTACTCAGCAGCATTATTAGACTGTGGTGGATGTGTTACTCCTTTACACTCTTTTCAAAACACAGCTTGATTTTATAAAGACTATAAAAGTATTATTCCCATATAACCATAAATTAACTCCATACAGTGTGACTGGGGCTTGGTGCATTTTAAGGGGAGACACTGCAGCAAAGCTTGTTTTGAATTTTCAGGTGTTGGATCAGTTTGGTGTTTTAACATATAAACCTTACTGGGAATAAATAAATGCCCTAATCTTTACAGTAAGGAGTGTAATTATTGGACTGATTCAATGTTTCTCCATAGAACTATATGGGAAATTGTAATAACAGCTCCACTTCAGTAGCTCCCACAGACTCCAAACCTTCCAGTCTTGGACTTAACAAAATTCTGAAGGTTTGTTCAGAAGGATTTTTTTTAATATTTAAGTTTTAAACCCTAAAAAAACAATGCAATTTATTTTTCAAATGTCCAGATTTATTCACTAATAACGAAGGATACCCCTGCTTGAATCACGACCTTATCGTGGTGGAGGGCTTTGAGCACCCAAATGAACCTAGGAGCTCTGTGTCTGGGGCATTATGCTCCTGGCAGGGTCTCCCATGACAAACAGGATGAGACCATCAAGGACCGTTACGTTGTCCAGAGGTGAAGGAGCGTTGTGGGGTCGTCCTCCTGTAGACCCACCACCTGCAGGAGGAGCCATAAGGGACTGGTGCAATGTGATCCAGCAACGGACAAGCGTAAGAAGATGGATGATCTAAGGATGCCCCGATCCAATATCAGGGAAAAATACAATATTGGGTATCGATACCAAATATCCCATACTGAACCGATCCTTTCACCAGCTTAATGTAAGTGAGTATGTCATTTGAAAGGATTCAGTCATTGAATTAGTTCTCCACAATATTATCTTTGATCGCCAACGCTGCGCAAAATACTGCAGTTAGCATCAGTCAAGGCTAGCTTCAACTGAGAATGAAGCTATGACTGAGTCTCAAAGTAGTTAAATAATATTGTCCACTGTTGAAGATCTGTGTTTGTATTTTAGTTTGAGAAATACTGTCACAGAATCACAGATAAAACCTATTTGTATTGCATTATGAGATCACTTCATGTTGTAGTCGTCTATATTAATGTAACAATGGAACTTTTTCATTTCTTTACATAAACGACAAATATGTCATCTACAAAAGCGGTATCGGTAGATATTCAAACCCCAAGTATCGGTACCAGAAGCAAAAAAGCTGGATCGGTGCATCTCTGCTACTGTAATAACTGGCTCATTCAAAAACGAAACAAAATATCCCAAATCCTCTTTGAACAAATCTTTGTAACCAATATATCAACAAAATAAAACCATCAATTCCAACCCACCTCTATACATTATTTACATTTCATTGCCAACAAAATATAGTCAATTTTGGTGAGTCATATTCGGGGCAGGAAGTGGGTCATGGTGGTGGTGGGCGAGACCCGGTTGCCCCTCTTGACTTTGCCCGTTTTGCCGATGCCAATGAACATTCCAGGGTGCGCCGCGGACTCGTACACGTTGTAGTTGTTGACGAGAAGAGTCTCTTTGAAGTTACATTCATCCTTGTAGTGATCCTGAGACGGTAGAGGGAGGGAGGGAAGGAGAGGTGGAAGGGAGAGAGAGAGAGACGCAGAACGGGGGCAGAGAGAAAGATGGAAAGAGTTCAGTTCAGTTGACTTTATTGATACCCGTAGGTAGATTTGGTTTGCAGCATGACAGGCTGGCGTTCAATCACACAAGAACAGTGACAACAGGTTCACAAACACACATTTTTGTGCCAGTAGCCATGCTAAATGCTTCAATGAGCAAGTCCATCGAAAGGCAACTTAAACTGGTACTTTTGTCATAAAAACTGGATTTATTTTACACATAAAAACAGAAACTTTATTTACAAATTCAATACATAATTCATATTTGAATCTTTATTCATTTATTTACACCTATTATCCCAGACATGCCGATTTGGTTGTATTGGATGTATTTTTATTACAATACAGTAGTTATCACAGTAGTTCAGTCGCAGTGGGGGGTTCTTACCGAGCCGTAGAGTTTTCCTCGACTGGTCATGGCGATGAACAGGCCGCTCCTCACCCCAAACAGGGTCACTACTCCTCTGGACACTGGGGACAGCTCCAGGAGGGCTGTCAGACACAAAAAAACATTTACATAAACCCGCAGGCACGCTTTTCATCCGTTAGTGATGGGATTCGTGGCTCTTTAATGGGAGCCGTTCATTACAAAGAGTTGTTCAAAAGGCTCATTTTCATTTCAAGTTTAAACATTGAAGTCAGGATACATATGATCATCTTTACGCCTTTTCCCAGACTTTCAATTCTGAGTTATTTTTGTAATGAGAGCTTTCCTTTTGTTGGTGAAAGAGAAGACATTTATCTGAAAGGCAGACATTTAAGCTTTGATTTGAGACATTTTGTAAAGCCACGTGATACACTTTTTGTAAAGTGAACACTTGGGGATAGTTGTCACACTTTCACAGGGGTTATATGTCACATGTGACTCTTGTATCTCTGACAACTGTGGTCTTTAGGTTTGTGAGTCAGTGTCACATTTGATAACTTGATTAAAAAGCACTTTTCAATAGCTCTTTGGGGTTTTTCAGCACAATTGCTACACTTTGGTTGTATTTTTATTATAAAAAATCAAATACAGTTCAGTTTAAAACTGGGGTCTCCAAACTTTTATACCCTGTGAGCTACTTTTGCGTTACAAAAATGGCAGCGAGCTACTTATACTTCAAAGAAACACATGTAACTCAGCCTCTTGGACTGCAAAGATGATATTTTAACACAATAAAAGAAAATTACAGCAGTTTCTGCTTTGTTATATTTATCTAAATGTTTGGAGATGTTTTGATCAGAACAACAAAAATGCATCTAAAATTTGACTCATAGAGCGTGTGTAGAAATGTAGAAAGCCTTTGGCGAGCTACTTAGAAAGGGATGGCGAGCTACCTGTAGCTCCCGAGCTACTGGTTGGAGATCCCTGGTTTAAAACAATCCTTACAAAAGGTGTTTTTATTTCTCATGTTTGTTCTAAATAAACAATAGTTAAACTAAAAGGCTCCTTTTTTCCACTAATTTTCCATCATGTTGTTGGTAGAGCTGAAACAACTCATCGATTAATCGTCTTCTAATCAGTTATTGAAATAGTTGTCAACTATTATAGTAATCGATTAATCGTTTCTGGGATACAGACTCAGACAGAGTAAGAATTACATTAAAATGTTGTATTATTTGTGTAAGAAAACTATTTTGTCTCTAAAGGAATTGGTTATAGATTTTTTTCTCTGATTGTTCCAAATATGAGATAAATCTCGGACCATAAGAGCTTTTTTTTTATATATATAAAAAAAGTAGAAAGTATTATACTGTATTTGTTTGTCTAATGTAGTGGAGTAAAAGTAATAGGATGTCAACAAAAATACTAGTTTGCTCAATGTTTTCAGCTCAAAATGTTACAAAAATTAATGGAATTGTTATCAATTGTCTTGATAAAGTAATTGTAATCTAATTACCAGTTTTGCAATTGTAATCCCGTTACATTTCTCTGTTACTAAAAAGTAATCTAATTACATGTAGTGGATTACTTAGTAATCTGTTACTCTGCGACACTGATCTTTACAATAAGGAGTGTAATTATTCACTCCATATAACTATATGTGAAATTGTAACTTCAATGGCCATTTTCTCAAAATGCATTTTTCTCACTTTGTGGCAACATCTCCTCCTTCGTAGCCCCTACAGACTCCAATCTGTCCAGTCTTGTACTTTAAGATATTTTGAAGATTGGCTCAGAGGGATTTTTTTCTATCCCGATTTATTCAGTTTTGAACCCCAAACCTCAAGGCAAAATTAGACTTTTTGCAGATTTATTCACTAATAAGATATTCAAAAGCCCCTCTGAACAAATCTTTGTAACTAATATATCAACAAAATAAAGCCATACATTTAAAACTGTCTCTATCCATCATTTAGATTTCATCGCCCCAAAATACAGGCAATTTTTGCACATAAAATGCCTTATAAATATATAAAAATATAAAATAACAGAAAACATGCAATATGTTTTTGTCTCATATTTATCTCAGTAAAATATATCAAAAGTTTCAAATGGATATCACTCAATTTTATATTTTTTCCGTATTCCCATCATCTGCATAAATATCTAAGCCGCCAAAGCCGTGGTGAGGGATGTTTACTATCTTTGGGTGAGGAGCACTGAATACGTACTTACTGTAAGGGCTTTCGTCGTGCACGCCCGCCACCTGTCCGTTTGGCGCCACCTGGAGGTGAAAGCCAATGCCCACATTACAGTAGAGCCTCCGCAGCCGCTTTATCCCCACCAGGTACTGCGGCTCTCTGTGGGCAGCGTCCCGTTTGTTCCAGGGGCCCAGAACGGCAGACAGCAAAGGCCCTTGGCTGTGGGGCCCCGGGTGGTGTGAGTGCCCTCTGCTGCTGGGAATACAGTCAAAAACACAGGTCAGGAGCAGAGCGGAGCAGACCAGAGGCAGGTGAGACCAAAACAAACAGGCTCCAAGCTTCATAGTCTGACAATATATGGAAGCAAAAAGTATTCAGCCCAAGAACAAAGCCAAGAAATGTACATTTTATGCACTTTTGTAAAATTCCCCACTTCTCACAGAGCCAGTTCTTACAGTTTGTCTCTCATAACAGTGAAGATCCTATATTTATGGAGCACATATACGCACATACCCCTGCTGTCTGCCTGAGTCACTGATAAACAGTTCAGTTTGAATTGTCAGAGGCGACTGGTGCAGAGGAAACATTACATTATTGTTGTGTGGAGGTGAGGATGTCTGAGCTGATCCCTCCTGACAGAGTCTGCGTCACACACTGCTCAGGCCGCAGAGTGGATCTGCTGCTCTGTTGGGCCCACACAGCCAGCTGTTGGGTACACACAGGCAGAGACTGGCCCCCCAGTGAGGGCTGGTCTCAGCAGGACAGTATGTCTCATGTCCCGTCTCCTGTGGACACCACGCGCACCACATCCAGACAGGGACCATCCTCCTACACAGCCTCACCCATTGAGGGCCCCAGGAACAACAGACCACGCTTCTTGGCTCCTGCAGTAGCCATTAGTCATGTAGCCTACACAGGCCAAACAAATGTGACACACATTTGCACAAAGCACTTTAGGGAAAGCTGATGTCACACTATTTACATCCCAATTAGACTCATACCTGTGTTTACACGTATCAGAGTCACTTGACCATTTCTGCATTACTCCTTCCCTGCGCACACAGATGGCCATAAACTGGAGCTCCTGCAGCACCGACTCTCACCACATTTATACAGATGTTGGAGCTGACAGGAAACCGTTCAGTTATAACAGGGTTTATACAGGTAGCTGCAAATCAAATTGAATGCTTGTAAGTGTAATTTTAAGGCCAAATACTACATTTTAATACCACAAATCTGTGTGTATTTAATACCAATTTCCATTTTCAAAAGATTTGATACAATGGACAACTCTTGACCAGAAATAGTGTATAATTTCTGCCAAAACTGCAGTCTAGACCCTATTTTTTGTATTTTTGACGAACATCTGGAGTTAAATTAGTTGAACTTAGTTGATGTCATGTTTTCCAAGAAGAACTAATGTCTTTTTTTATATAATAAAGATTTAATGCCAGTTTGAATTATATTTAATGCTTTTTAATTACATTTAAGGCCTTATTTTTGGCACAATTCATTTAATGACTTTTAATGCCATGTGGAGACCACATCTGTGACCTGCTTGTTCCTGCAATGGATGCAACTCCAGCATCAAAGCTAACAAAATGTAAACATTGGCATGAAAGTTGTATGTTAAGTTTAATCAGATTATACCTGTACTGTAAAAAGGCTAGGTAACAGACTCCTGATAAACATAGTTAATCGTAATATATAGGCCTAGAGTTTATTTTTTCTTATTTAGTGTGCATGAGAGATGCTTGTATAGTTTATTTAGAGAGAGATGCTAAGAGACATTACTATATTTTTTATTCTATTTTTATTTATTATTATTACCTGTTTTACAAACTTATTTTCTTCTTTGATGGCACATTTCCTGACTTTTGCACCCCCCTGTGTGATCCTACCTTAAGAACTGTTGTAACAAGTACATTTCTCCATTGGGAGATCAATAAAGTATCTTATTTAGTAAGTACAGGTTCATTTGGATTCAGTGTTTACAAAGAGAAAAGAAAATACAGCAGAAAATATTACAATACCAGATTGTTTTACATGAATGTAAAATAATAGCCTTGGCCCTGGGACAAACCTTTAAACACAGAGGCAGGAGCGGGACACACGCATCATGCAGCTCTAGAGAAAAATAAAAAAAACCTCAATATTAGCGTCAAAAAAACGTTTACAGGGCAAAAATAGCTTTTGACTTCCTTAACTTTCTTATCAAGTTATTTTTATTTTTATTTTTTTATTTTTTAGCATTTATATTTGGGCTATTTTACCAGGGCTGCCAAGACAATAC
Source organism: Lesueurigobius sanzi (assembly GCA_900303255.1). Taxonomy (NCBI): domain Eukaryota; kingdom Metazoa; phylum Chordata; class Actinopteri; order Gobiiformes; family Gobiidae; genus Lesueurigobius; species Lesueurigobius sanzi. The sequence goes on along the minus strand of OMNZ01025423.1, from coordinate 38,515 downwards.
ATACCGGTAATTTATATGTTAGGGTGTGATTTAGATGTTCGCCAGTAGAGGGCGCTCTTATTTTTCTATAACTTTGGTAGCTCCAGGTTGTTAAATGCCCTCCAAGGACGCTGGGCTCCTGTGTCACATAATCAAGCACTTAATTAATTTGTTATTTATATAATTTGTATTTTTATCAACTTTATATTTAAATAAATGTGGACATTTTGGTCCGTGTTTAAGTGCTAGCTTAAATGTTAGTAGCACGAGATATTATTTTATGAAACACTACTTATTATTTACACCTATGGAGAGATTCTGATTGAAGAGCGTTTATTCAGCCTCAACGCACTGCTGGTCCAGTAGAACTCACAACACAACGCAGAGACATCGCTGGGGTCCTCGCCATCACAGAGACAGGGTTACATCTAGAATATATAAATATATAGCTTAAATCAATCAAGATATTAATACACTGGACTGGCTCCGTACATGGACGTATGCAGATGCGGGGGCGGACCGTGGACCGGGAGGAGGAGGAGGGAGAGCCGGAAGTGACGCAGGCGCTGCTTGTGTTTACAGCTGAGCCGATCGGGCCGTGAGTCGGACAGAACATTTCTGTAACAAATGTAGAAAACCCTGATTAACCGTAGTCTGCTGGTGCCAGTGCGGCTTTGCTGGAGCATGTGCTGTGAGTGAGCTAGTAACCACAGTGTTGTGGTCTGAGTGAGCTAATAACCACAGTGAGGAGGAGGAGAGCCTCTTCCTCTCGCCTGCTGTCAACACTGCTGTCAGTTTGGGCCCGCTGTATGTAGCCTAGGACAGGCAGATCTCCGACCTCAGCATGTGGCTGAAGCTGCTCTTCCTCACACTGTACCTGCTGGTGCTCTTCGTGCTCGCTCGTCTGTTGGAGGCAGTGGTTTGGTGCGAGGCTGGAGTGCTCGCCACGCAGTTGGTTGACCCTGTTACTTTGAGCTACAACAAGCTCAAGACCATCCTGGAGGCGCGGGGCCTGGCCTACTCCGGACTGGCCCAGAAGAAGGATGTCCGAGAGCTGGTGGAGCAGTCAGGTGAGGGCCCCTGGTGCCTTGGCTCTGGGCCTATATTCCCAAATGAATTTACCTTTTAATATATATTTTTAATGCCCACTGCGGAACACTCCAGGCCGTATGTTGTTATACAAGAAAAGCTAAACTGTAAACCATAAGAAAACATGCACTTTATCAAACCTGCTCCTAATGCTGAGCCACTTTGTAGGTGGTTGTCAAGATAAAGCATTTGAAGAGGACCTACTATAGAACCTACCTAGGACCTAGTGTAGAACATGTTTGAGCCAAAGCACAGCCGCAGCATCTCTGTCCTGCTGCTATCAAAGACTCAGGTCTGAGGAGAGGCTGGCCCTGTTAAAAACACTCTCTAATGAAATAAATGCTTGTATTTAATTAATTTACTAATTTGGCTAAATGATGCGCAATGTGACTTGGAAGTAAATTAATATAAATTATTATGAAGCTTTAATTGTAAAGCTTTATAATAGGCTATAGGCCTTTCTCAGCTGACATCATCGGCTAACTTATGTTGCAACAATGGGTTGCTACAAGCAATTCAAATCAAAACATTCTATATCTCTATGCTCTGACCAATCAAAGGCTTTGGTGGGCAGCAAAAGTCACATGACTGAGAAAGGTCCATATCCATTATTTAGATTCCACTGCCAAAAATATGGGCCATTTGGGTGAGTTTTATATGAAAATATATAATGACAAAAAACATGCAATCCATTTTTTCTCAAAGTTCACTCAATTTAAACGTGTTCCCTAGTCACCCAGGTGATCCAGGTGGAGACTCTCTTTTTGTCCAGGCAGTGTAGGATATGAAGGGTAAACGTGCACTTTATGTGGCTGAGTTCCATTGGCAGACAGTTGTACTGTGTGTGTTGCAGGGGATTTGTCCGAGGGGGAGCTGTACTCGGCGTTGAAGAAGGAGAAGGAGCAGCCTGAGGGAGATGCTGGCACCACACACTTCAGTGGAGAGCTGCACTTCTATGAGCTGGTGGAGGACACCAAAGATGGCATCTGGCTGGTCCAGGTGGAGTCCAAAATAAACTAAGAATATTCCCTCTCAGCAGGGCCGGCCCAAGCGTCTGCGTGGCCCTAAGTGGAATTATGTCATGGGGCCCTGGCAACTTCAATTTAATTTCGGATAAATATATATTCCCACAAATTAGACACAGAGTCAATTCCTCCACTCTTCATCCTGACTTTGTTTGTAAAAGAAAGTAGACTACACTGCAAAAAGAAATCTAGAAATGAGTGGAATTTTCTTAAAACTGTGCCCCTGATTTGAGTAACTCTTGAGTAATTTGAGGTAACAGCATTAGAACATGGTTAAAAGCCCAGAAAAGTTGATTTAGCATGATATGTCTCTTTTAAGAGAGGGAACTGGCCCAAAATCTGCAAATTGAAATCACTGACCATGGTTACATGCCGTCAATATTCCAGTTTCTGAAAGATTTGGAATAACCCGTTTACATTTGTGAGCAGACAGAGTTATTCCTGTTTACATGGTACTTGAATGAATTGGTCCAATCCGCAACGCATGGACAACGTCTCGACGCATAGAGGCATCATGAGGCAAATACGCATCATTTCAGCTTCTTATTTCTGTATCAAAGACGATAGCAGCAGCAGTACAGTGGGTCTTTGTTTGTGCTTTGGTGCTGACCCACAGCAGTACTTGACTCCAGGGGCGTTTTTAGGTTTTTAAAAGATTGGGGGTTCAGCCCAGCACTGTGCATATAAGCCAACAAAACAAGGGGGGCTTGTGAGTTTCTTTTATTCAGACACTAGAATTAGAAATGTTGTTTCTTTACCTTGTCAAGGAATGTCAAGGTAAAGAAACAACATTTCTAATCCTAGTGTCTGAATAAAAGAAACTCACAAGCTGTTCAACCAGTAGACACAATGCACATTCCTAAGCTAAAACAAGGGGGGTCTGGGTGCTCCTTGAGATAATTTTGAATATTTTCTTTTATTATGTTGTCTTTATTTTATTTGTTCTATCGTCTGATTAAAATTCATTCATTCAAATATTCCATTAATAGTTACTAAAACACAAATAATACTGTAAACTGTAGCTCTGCTTGTTGTGTATTTACAGTGGGCTGCACGCCTGTAACAGACGGCACAATTACTTTCTCTACTCAAAAGACCAAGATCCCTTGCGGCTAGTTCATGTACACAAATTAATGTTCTTTTCGATGGGGGTATTCCGATGTGCGTATACATGACCAAATATTCGGGTTAGAAAAGGAGTAACCCAGGGGTCATATTCAGGTTTTTAAAAGATGAAATATGAGCATATTTGGGTTTTTGCGGGTGCTTATATGGCCGTGCGCAACCGGGATATTGCTAATATTCCAGTTATGAAAGGGTTTTTGACGGCATAATTTAACCATGCTCATTTTGCTGCAGTGTCTCATCTGAAGGCCTGAAGCCCAGTTTGACTCGTGACTGTAGCACCTTTTCATCTTCTAACATTCATTCCGGTGTGTCTCAGGTGGTTGCTCAGGACAGAGAAGCTCTACTCGGACAGTCCAGTTGGAGGAGGATGGTGAAGAAGGTCTCCCAGTTTGGCATCAGGACTGGGGTCTTTAACTGCTCCAGTGATCACAGGTGATAAAGCCATCTCTGACACATTTACACTCGTCTGCATTTGACCTGAACAACCCTAGTCAGAGCTGAAGCCCAGAGCCCAGGAGCTGCAGGGGGGCCCAGAGCTTTGTCTGGTCAGAGGGTGAGGCCTGAAGAGATATTATTTGAGGAAATGAAATAGACAAAAATGACCAAACATGACTATGGGAGGACTGCATATGTAGAAAACAATCAATCAATCAATCAATTTATTTTTGTAACGCCCAATATCATAACAGAAGTCATCTCAAAGGTCGGTATAGACAAAA
>OMNZ01025423.1:16469-29356 GCA_900303255.1 Lesueurigobius sanzi | reverse complement strand
GAACTCAGATGCCACTTTTACACACTATTTCTAATCTTAAGTAAACTTTCAAAAAGTCTTTTCATTCAGGAATCGTTTCTAACGAGGCTTTGACATCCCACAAATGAGGTCGAGGGTTGACAGCAGCTGAAGACATCCAGATTGCTCATAACTTCATAAATGTTTGATGAACGGCTTTAGGGAAAAGACGACAAATTCTGAAAAGTTTCCTGGAGTCGTAAAACTGATCTCCTGTCACCAAAGTAAAATCGAGTAAAAGAATCCGGGAACATATTAAATTCAATCCAACTTGAACTAAAACGGTTTCCAAAGTCGGACTGTTGTGGTGAAGAAGGAGCTGCTCAAAATCTCTGCTCAAACTGTTGCCTCCCCGGATAGAGAGGAAGAAAGTGGATGGATGGATGTTTAAAAAAGTGCTGCACAGGCAAAAAATAAAAATGTAAAAATCAAGAATAAAAACAAACGTCATTCAGCCTCACTAGTCGTCACGAAGATAAAAAACAGCTAATGAAAGTAAATAAAGGCAATACCATAAAATTACAATAAATAAAGAAGTAAAATCAGTAAAAACAACAACAAACACAGACGACCACACAACTCGCGCCATGTTAAAAGCCAGAGAATATAAGTGGGTCTGTTCATAACTGTGTGCTCGGTGTAAACCTCAGAGTCGCAGAGACAGAAGCTCCTCCTGAAGCCAACAGAAGTGACACACATTAATCCATCTCCAGAGAATGACTGCGGCGTGGTCAAGCGTCCGACTAGAGGAGGAGGCCCCGGGTTGGGTTCCCGGGCCGGACGGGGGCCTTTCTGTGGAGTTTGCATGTTCTCCTCGTGTCTGCGTAGGTTTCCTCCGGTTTCCCCTAGCACTAAAAACATGTACAATAGATCAGGATGAATGAGAGTGTGCTTGTGAGTGCGAGTGTGGGACAACGGATGGAAATGAGTTCTCGTGTGTGTTCATTAACGTGCACGGTCCCAACCAAATAAGTAAAAAAATAATAATTTGGTATGAACGCACCTTTAGACATCTCTGTTCCATCTTTACTTTTATGAAAAGTAGTTGTTCCTTACCTTTATTCATAAATGCACATGCTCCCAATAAATGTTCAGAAATTATATTTATTAAATTAAAGTGCTGCAGAAAATGTATTTATGAAATGATATTCAATTGTATAAATATACAATATTAAGGTGAGACACTGCAAATGAAAAGGAAACTGAATCCTGTGTATTACTGACATAAATATGAGGAAAAAAATCTATTGAACGTTTTCTGTCATTTGTTTCATATAAAAATTAGCAGCTGGAGGTAGGGCTGGGCGATGTGGCCAAAAAAATCTTATCACGATTTTCTTAAGTTTAAATCACAATTTCGATTTTATCACAATTCATGTGTAAATTGTCTTTGGTGAATAAAGCCATCTGCTTCTTCTGGGGTTTAGACCTGGTTAAGACCTGTTTTAGTACAAGTTTCAGTCCAGACTCCAGAGTTTTGACCTGCTTCCCTCATGGTTTAGTCCTCATTTAGTCCTGGTTTACTCCAGGCACCAGGGTAATCATCGTTTCGTTCTGTCCCTGGTTTAGTGCTTTTTAGTTTGGTCCTGGTTTAGACCTTGATTTCAGTCTCTGCTTTAGTCCAGTTTACTTCTTTAGTCCTGGTTTAATCCAGATTCATTCTGTGATTTTAGACCTGGTTTAGACCTAGTTTTCTCCTGGTTTGTTCCGATTTAATCATAAAAACCACTGAATCACGATATGTCGATGTTCCCCAAAAAGCAGATCATCATGGAGATCAGATCACGATTAGATTTTTATCTTATCGTCCAGCTCAAGCCAGAGGCCGGTGTAAACCTATGGTTTTATTTTGTAGATCAGGGATCTCCAACCAGTAGCTCGGGAGCTGCCTACCGGTATCTCACCATCCCTTTCCGACTAGCCTGCCAAAGGCTTTCTACATTTCTACATACATATGAGTCAAATTGTAGATGCATTTTTGTTCTGATCAAAACATCTCCAAGCATTTAGATGAATTTAGCAAAGTATAAACCAGAAACGACTGTCATTTTCTTTTATTGTGTTGAATGATCATCTTGGCTCCCAGAGGCCTAGTTACACATCGTTTCTTTGAAGTATAAGTAGCTCGCTGCCATTTTTGTTCCGCAAAAGTAGCTCATGAGGTAAAGGTTGGAGACCCCTGTTGTAGATATCTTTCAGAGATTTGTTCAGAGGGACTTATGGATGTCTAGTTTTTGGATAAACTAGTTATTAGTGAATAAATATGTAAAAAATCTAATTTTGTCTTGTTTTTTCGGTTCAAAACTCAATAAATCAGACAAATAAAATCCCTCTGAACAAACCTTCAAAATATTAAGGAGAAGACAGAGTCTGTAGGAGCTACTAAAGTGGAGATGTTGCGCCAGTCCAGAAAATGGCCATTGAAGTTACAATTTCCCACATAGTTCTATGGAGAAACATTGAATCAGTGAATAATTACACTCATGATAAAGATTAGGTCATTATTTTGTTTCCAGGTGAATGTTTATATGTTAAGAGCAAACTGGACCAGAACCTGATGGTCACATGAGAAAATGTACTCTCTCTCCTCTGTTTCACATTCTTCCATTTGCGTTCTCTAATCCAGGAATATTAAAGGGCATAATTATATCATGCACAACTGACCTTTTTGGGCTTTTAACCACCATGTAAAAAAAAAAAACACTTCACACATGTTTTTGAATATTGTCACCACTTCTGGACACCTTTATGAAACAATAATTAGACCTTAGTTCATATGTGCTGACAGAGAAGACATTGAACTTTGTGACAGTTTTTGTTTCACGTAGATTGTCCCAGGAATTACAGAGAGATTAGCAATAAACAAGACTAGAAATCTGCATTTTGACAGTTACCATAGTTACTAACACAGAATTCATACCTGTCCTCCACCTCAATTTTAAACCGTTGGCCAGGGGTCTGCAACCTTTATTTGTTTCATTGATTTCAAAGTATTCCTACACAGATACTTCAGTGTGTTGTATCCTGTGGTTGTAACAGGTCAAATAAAACAAAAGATTAAAACTTTTAAAAGTCTATGAGATGAGTTATGTTTTGCAGCTCCAGACCATTTTTCTTTGGAGGAAGAGGAGGAAAAATGTCTCTTTCCATAACAAAAGTTGCAAACCCCTGCTCTTCAGAGTCTTGTGATGTCACATGAACGCAGCCTATTGAATGTGTGTCCATTTCTGCCTGTGGTGAGTGAGTGAATGAGTGAGTGAGTGAGTGAGTGAGTGAGTGAGTGAGTGAGGGAGTGAGTGAGTGAGTGAGTGAGTGAGTGAGTGAGTGAGTGAGTGAGTGAGTGAGTGAGTGAGTGGGTGAGTGAGTGAGTGAGTGAGTGAGTGAGTGAGTGAGTGAGTGAGTGAGTGAGTGAGTGAGTGAGTGAGTGAGTGAGTGAGTGAGTGGGGGAGAGGCCTCACCACATCAGTCAAAGTGTAAAGTTGGTATTTGTTTGTGGCATTTGGAACAGATGTACACAATTTACATGATTTAACACTGTCCACACCCGCTGCCACCTTGGGTCACTGCTGTCTCTTCTGCACATATTCTGTTAGTTCATGGACAGGCAAGAACAAAACTCCTACCTACCCCCCCCTCCCTCCCTCCCTCCCTCTCCCTTTCTCTCCCCCTCCTCCCTCCTCTCTCTCCCTCCCCTTCATCCCTCTCTCCCTCTCTCAGCCCCACACAGAGCACACGGAGTAGGCTGTTAGTTTAAAGCAGCCACAAGTCTAGCTGGCACCTCTCCGCACAGCGCGCTCTCTGTTCTGCACAGAGCGCACGTTTATTGAGGCAGAGCCTGGAGCAACGACACGGCCAGTGCTGCCGAGGGACACTACTGCCGAGGGACACTGAGGGACACCGCCGCTGAGGGACGCTGAGGGACTCTGCTGTTGATGGACACTGCTGCCGAGGGACATTGAGGGACACTGCTGCTGAGGTGGGCACTGAGGGACACTGCTGCTGAGGTGGGCACTGAGGGACACTGCTGCCGGTGGAGGACCAGCCTGAGACTCCTCTGTGAAGCCAGCCCTTGCTCAGTAAAAGCAGGTACATGTGTTTCAGATGAGTGTGTGTTGTCTGTGGCTGCACTCAGCTGCTGCCTGGCCCTGGGTTATGTGCTATGCAGACTGACTGGAGCCAGTGCCGTCAGCCAGCTATGTGCGTGACTCGCGCACGGCTGTACTCCTCAAGCACAAGAAAACAACTCAAACGAGCTTTCTTTCTACACATACGTGTGCACTGCAGGCTGCCAGGCTTGGGAAGAGCACTATCCCACACTATCCCACAGTCTGAGTGAAGTTTAGTCAGGACGTTGCTATGCAGACAGACTGGAGCCGCTCAGAGAGGCAGCAGATTTAAAGACACAGCCTGTCCCAGCACAGCACTGCAAACTGGACACAGCGTGGACACTGGTGAACTGTCTAATTAGGTAAACACTGTTATAAATGATGTATAATGACACTTATGTCTGTGTTTTTGCAGATTAGGAGCCAGTGGTACAAGTTTTCTTAGGCTCGTTTTCAGACTGGACCGTCCCACAGAGGTGTGTGAAATGAAGAATCCCCATGATCTGGACAGTGTAGTGAGTGAACGTGCTCTGGTCATCACAGACACACACAAGAAGTTTAAGAGGAAGGCTCGTGAGCCCAGAAGACTGTTCCATAGCCCTGACACAGCAGAGGGGGTCAGCACTAACCCTGAGGTCCAGGGAGGGTTAGCCAGCTCTGCCTTCACTCATATGGAGATCCCTCACTGGCCCACAGCCATCTCTCAGCCCTTATGCAGCAGACTGCGGCTGGCCCCACGCTCCTCCCTCAGCAGCACCCATCAGGAGCTGTGCCATCAGCCGCTGAGCCAGGCACTTTACAGGCCTCAGTATGAAGACGAAGAGGAGCTCAACTCCCCATCACCAAAGGTGACTTTGAAACTTTTTAACTGTAGTTATAGGCTATAACATAGCCTACTAATGGCACTGTGTGTGCAGCAGGAGTGTGTGCAGAGACTGCGGCCTCCAGCAGAGGGCAGCCATGTTCCAGAGGTGAAGGCCCTACAACAGACCAGGAGGCTCCTCGCCAACGCCAGAGAGCGTACCCGCGTCCACACCATTAGTGCTGCCTTTGAGGCGCTCAGGAAACAGGTGAGACTGCACCCTTAGACTTCTTCCGGTATTCTGACAGTCTCATGCTTAAAATACACTGTGCTCCAGGTGCCGTGTTACTCCTATGGGCAGAAGTTATCCAAGCTGGCCATTCTCCGCATCGCCTGTAACTACATCCTGTCCCTGGCCCAGCTGGCAGAGCTGGACTACAGCTCTGAGCAGAATAAACGCAGCTTCTCCCACTGTGTGGAGCAGTGCACCCGCACCCTGCAGGCCGAGGGCCGCAGCAAGAAGAAGAAGGTCAGTCCTCTGTCTCTGCACCTCCCTGTCCCTCTTTTGGTCATACCTCTGTCCCTCGTCACACCTACTTATAATGTCCCACTTTTCAACATTGCCATATGAATTGTATTTCTAAAAAGGTACTTGTATATTACAGAACAAGAAAATATTCATGTACTCACAGCGTACACTTGTTCAATGTCCAAAATTTTTGGATCTGGGTTTGACCACTGCTCTCCTTATAAGGGCTGAACAATATGTCGCCAAATTCAGAACCCATACCACAATATACTGTTAATACTCAAGATTCAAGATTCAAGATTCAAGATTATTTATTTGTCAAACAATGTGAATGGTTCGAAATTATGTTTCTCTCATCCTTGATTGTGGAGCTGGGGGAGGGGAAAGAGGGGAGGGAGGGAGGGGAGGGAGTTCAGCTTCCCGATGGCCCTGTGTATGAAACTGTTCCTCAGTCGACTGGAACTGACCCGTAGATTCCGCAGTCTCCTCCCAGAAGGCATCACCCTGAAGAGACTGTGTGATGTGTGCGAAGGGTCCCTGGCGATTTTGATGGCTTTGCGGGTGAGACGGGTACTCACATCTTTGGCAAAAAAAAGTGCAAATGATCCATTTTAGCCATAATTCTTTATTATTTAGTTCTTAATCAGACTTGTTTTGGTCCTTATTTAGCATTTAAAGTCTGGTTTAGTGAAATATCACAAAGATATAGTGACCATTCTTCAGTCACGGTCACGGAGGGACAGTCTGTGTCCCACCGCACAAGACGAGTATTGAAGTATTTGTAAGGAAGTATTGGAAGTATTTGTAAGGATAGAAGTTTTTGTAGGTGTGAACCACAGTATTCAGCGTCATTAGTTCTGACTCACAGAGAAGACTGCAGAGTTTTGTTTCCGTGCCAGGTACAATGGACTGGACAGCTTCATTCACCAGTGCATCAGGAAGCTGAACTCTCCCCTTCCCTTCTTCTGCGGCCTGAGAAAATGACTTGAGTTTCCTCTTTCTTATATTGATCTAAATGTTTGCAGATAACGCTCGGCTTGTTGAGAACAGAATAGTGGATTTAAAGTATATAGCAATGTAGAAAGCCTTTGGTAAAGAGGTGAGGAGCAGCTGGTGGAGACACAATGATATGTGCTTTATGTTTGATAGGAGTGTAGTGAGCTGAAAGGATATAGCTCTAACTGTGGCTGTGAGCGGCTGTTTCCTTGTTGAGCAGTCAGCGCGTGTGTCCTCAGACCCAGACACCAGATGTTTGGAGCTGAGGGGAAGTGGAGCTGGCGCCATGAAGGGCAGAGGGCAGAGCGAAGGCACGCGAGCTGCACCGCACACACAAACATGGACACACACACACGCCTCACTCCACACACACACAGAAACATTCCCCAGCAGCACAGCTTTGCTCTCAGCCTCAGAGCATCTGTTTGAGCCTTTTAAACAGGCCGAGACCGAGAGTGAGACAGCAGCAGCTGAAGTGTGAAGTGTCCTGTTCTCTGTAGCTCAGCCTCTGCTGCTGTACAGTGTATGTCATTGATGTGTGTATACGGATGGGAACCTGTGAGCAACTCACGGTTCGATATGATACCCGATACATTGCTTGCGATAACGACAACCTCACGATTTGCAGATTTTATTTTGTTTATTTATTTGGGCAATTCACATTCTTAATATTTACAACTTTGCATCATTAAATAGTGATGCTACTCAAAGGGAGTAGGACGAAGCAAGAAAGCTTAAGATACTACGATAATCAACATATTGCACTGATATATCACAATTGTTTTTAAAGAAACAAGCACCAGGGTGTCCACATGTGCACGTGGCACCAGGACAATAAGGGCCAGAGATCGATGATCCACTTTGTAGTTGTGGCTCAGCGTACTGTAGCTTGTGCGGCCGCAGAGGCAAAAACTCAGGCCTGAGAGGAGTTCGGCGAAGCCATGGAGGAGGACTATCGGTCGTCCTCAAAGAAATTCTGGCAAACTGTCCAGCGCCTCAAGAGGGGGAAGCAGTGCTCCACTAACATTGTTTACAGTGCGGGTGTGGAGCTGCTGACCTCAACTGGACACGTTGCCGGGCGGTGGAAGGAATACTTCAAGGATCTCCTCAATCCCACCGGCAGATCTTCCAATGAGGAAGCAGAGACTGAGGACTCTGAGCCCAAGATGAAGTCACCGAGGTAGTTAGAAAGCTCCTCGGTGGCAAGACTCCGGGGGTGGATGAGATCCGTCCTGAGTACTCTGGATGTTGTTGGGCTGTTTTGGCAGTAGGGGACAGTGCCTCTGGATTGGCAGCCTGGGGTGGTGGTTCCTCTATTTAAGAAGGGCGACCGGAGGGTGTGTTCCAGCTACAGGAGGATCACACTCCTCAGCCTCCCTGAGAAGGTCTATTCCAGGATACTGGAGAGGAGAATCCATCCGATAGTCGAACCTCAGATCCAGGAGGAGCAGTGTGGTTTTCGTCCCAGTCGCGGCACACTGGACCAGCTCTATACCCTCCGTCGGGTGCTCGAGGGTTCATGAGAGTTTGCCCAACCAGTCCACATGTGTTTTGGTGGCTCCCTATTAAGGGCTGTCTGTTCCTTGTACAACCGCAGCAGGAGCATGGTTCGCATTGCCGGTAGTATGTCAGACCTGTTCCCATGTTCTCTGCCAGGGCTGTCTTTTGTCACCGGTCCTGCCTGTTCATTACTTTTATGGATAGAATTTCTAGGCGCAGTCAGGGGCCGGAGGGGGAAGCTAACAAAGGTTAAGGTTTTGGAAACACAGGATCTCCTGTTGGCTTCATCGAATCAAGACCTTCAGCGTGCACTGGAGCGGTTTGCAGCAGCTTTGCTGTGAAGCGACTGGGATGAAAATCAGCACGTCCAAATCCGAGGCCATGGTTCTCGACCGGAAAAAGCTGGCCTGCCCTCTCCAGATCGGTGGAGTGTCCTTGCCTCAAGTGGAGGAGTTCAAGTATCTCGGGGTCATGTTCACGAGTGAGAGACGGACGGAGCGTGAGATCGACAGGCGGATCGGTGCAGCGTCTGCAGTGATGCGGTCGTTGTATCGCACTGTTGTGGGGAAGAAGGAGCTGAGTCCAAAGACAAAGCTCTCGATTTACCATTCGGAACATAGATTGACCGGATTGAGCTCGGAGTAGAGCCGCTGCTCTGTTATGTCGAAAGGACCCAGATGAGGTAGCTCAGGTATCTGTTTTGGATGCCTCCTGGTCGCCTCCTTGGAGAGGTGTTCCGGGCGCGTCCCACTGGGAGGAGGCCCCCGGGAAGACCTAGGACACGCTGGAAAGACTGTCTTTAAGCTGGGAACGCAGAGCTGGAGGAGGTGTGCGTGGATCGAGAAATCTGGGCTTCTCTGCTCAGACTGCTGCGTCCGCGATCCGACCCCCTAATATTGATACTTTTGTTGACATCCTGCATATTCAAGTCAAAACAGACCAGTAATGGTCAATAATACAGTCAGGACAGTAGAGGGCAGCATTTAGCCCAAACACTGTCACACAAATAAATGACTTTTAATGATAGAGTTTAAAAATATAAATAAGATGATAATAATAATTTCTGCCTTTTGGAAACAGGAATTGATAAAAAAAAGGAACAATGCACATGATAACAAATGTAAATCATAAAAAAAAAAAAAAAAAAATGGAATATGTAGTAGAAGATGTAGTAAGGTAAAAAAAAAAAACAAAGATTTCCGCCCCTTGTTTGTGGAGCAGCTTTTTTTTAAACCCCAAAAGGACTAGATCATTTGTTGCTTCCAAAATATTTTGTGCATAAATATGTGAAGTCTTTGCAATTTCCTACCATTCAAGTTGAAATGTCATTATGTTCTGTCTGATTATGTGCAGCCCTAGTAGTTGTATAAAAGCCAGATAATTGAGTGTGCTGCTCTGTTTTCTGGACATGTTGCAGATGGAGAGGGGACTGGACAGCCTCTGACCTCTGACCTGCCTGTGCTGAGATGGACCGGCTGCCTCTTTCCAGACTTGTTTCCTGAAAGGACATGCACAGAGAGCATTCACCTCCGCTGGGAACAAGATACTTCGCTGCACATTTAGCAGTTCCATTTGAAGACTGTAGGTGTCGCCACAGCACGGCCTGTGGCTCTGTGCTGCAGAACAGGAGCTGATGAGAACTGGAGTATTCACCAGAGCCAAACTATGAACATGTGCCTTCATTCACAGATGTGCCCAGTTTAGTGTTGCCTTTTTTTTAAGGGGATGTATGTAAAAATCAACGTATTGGAGCGTTTAACCATGTGATAATGTTCCCTCATCAATAACACATCTGGAGGACTATTTTGCTTCATGTCATTTTGAGTAAGTCCTGTTTACGTTTGTCGTCATTTCTTCTACTGCTGAAGTGCTTCAATTTGTATTTTCTAGGACTTTTTTGTGCAATTGATAGAACACAGATGTGTCTACTTTTTGGGGGCTTGCAAGCTATTTTTATTAACAGCATGGCCCGTTATACACACAAGAGAAGGATGTTTTTTATTATTATTATTGACTAAAAATTAAACATATTTGCAGAAATCTACTATATCAAAGTTAGTGCTCGTGCTTCACAGTAACAAGATCCCGGGTTTCTGTGTTTCGGAGTTTGGGTGTTCTCCCTGTGTCTGCGTAGGTTTCCCCTACCACTATAAAACATGTACAATAGATCAGAATGAATGAGTGTGAACGGTTGGTGGTGGTGGAGGGGCCGATGGCGCAGAATGGCAGCCTCACACTGAGTATGCTGTGAATGAATAATGTCTATAGTGTAGCTTGAAAAGTGCAATACAAGCGCTAGCTATTATAGGGCTTTGGAACTGACATCACAGAGCAATGCATTATGGAAATTTTACCACCATTTTTCAGGGCCACAATCAATATTAATTAATCAATATAATTTCAATATTATTCCCTCGTAGATGGTGCGTTCTAACATGGCAGTCCACTACACAACTATCTTGAAGTTATTTGTCCATCTAGCTTCCCTTAGTTCTACAGTTTGCAGTTTGTTGTTTGGACCAGTAAGATGGCACCTCAACCACATACACATTAATACAATCTACTGGCCACGCCCCATTATGTGACATCACATTCCAAAGCTCTATTATTATTATATTCACCTTAATCAGCCCCGCCCACTTTTGTTGTAAAAGCATTTCCTGTTTGTATTAGTACTTCCTGTGAGCTGAAATTCCATTGTTGGAAGAGAGTGAAGAAAAGGGAATCAACAAAAAACTTGTAAAAAAGCTCAAAGTATATAAGTTTGTGGCTCAGGTTTAGTTGCAGTGGAAGAACGACATGAAAACAGTCACCTAAAATTATTTTTTTAGCGATATTATCTCTGACTTTTTGTTGTCGCTCTAAATGGCTAATTGTCTGTGAGGAACTCTAAAGGACCAAAGCTGATGGATATATTCACACAGAGGTTTGTTGTAAATGTTACATGTTTCACCAAAAACAAAAATCAAAGCCAGTATCAGCTCAAGTCAGACCTGCAGTTTGACCAGAACCAGCAACTTCAAGAATAAGGTGAATACAGAACCCGTCAAAAGTTTGGAAACACTTTTTAGACTTAGACAGACTTTATGGACCCACAAGGGAAATTGTGTTAACTACTGTGACCTACTGCCACTCTCTCAGGCGCCAGGACAAGAATGTCATGTATTGGCTTGTCTTAATCAGTGTATGATTCTCAATGAAGGCTTTAAAGTATGAATTATGTACCAAAAAATAGAAGGAAGACCCGAGGCATTTCTGGTAGACAAATAAATAAAAGTCCTTTAAGAACAGGGACATGATGAAACATGTCCCTGTTCTTCCATTAAAGGACTTTTATTTATTTGTCTACCAGAAGTGCTTCGGGTCTTGCTTCTATTTTTTGATCACTCTTATGCCGCCCTGATCCTCAAAGAGCACCTGGTTCCCACTTCACTCACTGGACCCGGCAGCACTCACCTTCCCCATTGTTATGAATTATGTATGTGTGAAACGAAAGCAGGGCCGTCCCAGGATAATAAGCAGTCTATGCAGTTGCTTAGGGCCCCGAGACCACCAGGGGGCCCCCAATAATGCATAAATACTACAGGTGCTGTGTGCCTCCCTCAAATGTCAAATGTCTCCTCAAAATGGCTGGTACACTGCAAAAGAATTCTAGAAATTAGTCAAATGTTATTCAAATGAGTATATTTGCCCTTTTATTGAGTAATTTCAAGAATTATTGTTTTTTTCTTTACACTTCTTTAAAAAAAAACATCAACAACATTCGTATTTCGTGTAAATTAAAGCTGTTATACCTGATATTTAACCTTTTAGTCAAAATGTGACGAAATAGGTCTTTTTACTGTCACGGCCATCCTTCAGAGTCAATGTGTGATGAAAAAGGTAAAGGTACATATTGACTTTGGGTTGATCATACACAACATCAACAAATCATAATACAATGAAGACTTCATGCATCAGGATACTTAGTTACTACTTTTACAACATACTTTTATGGGGCAAAATAATGTTGCACTACAAAAAGAAAAAATGTTTTTAAGATTGTTTTGATCTAATTTTGAGTATGATTAGATATTTGATTCTTAATTTAAGAGTAAAAAACTTATCCCATTGGCAGAATTCTTGAAATTAATTACTCACAAATGTAGTAATTTTAAGAGCATAGTACTGTGTCAGATTCATTGCACTACACATTTATCTAAAATTAAATTGAAGTTGCGAGGGCCCCATGACATAATTCCGCTTGGGGCCCCCTGAATTCTTGGGCCGGCCCTGAACAAAAGAGTCAAACAACGCAATATGTTTTATATTTGAAATTCTTCAAAATTGGCACCTTTTATTCTTGCCATTTTCTCAATGAGATAAGACAGTGACCTGAAATGGTTTTCAACAGTCTGTGAAGTGAAAACCATTTCTGTGACGACATCGTGAAGCTCATTGAGAAAATGTTAAAAGCGCAACGCAGAACTCAAAAAAAAAAAAAAAAATCAGCTATCCGTCTGTGTAGGTTCTCAGTCGTACAGGAGTTGTCCATCATAGGCAAAGATTCTTCAGTCTTCGTCTGAAGAATCTTTGCCTACAAAAAAAAAAACGCTATTTTATATAATTTATAAGAATCTATTTCAACCATTTTTGGGTAATACTGCAATAACTACACCTTATTTACCTGTAACAAATGATGAATTAATTAACACTTAATTCATCATGAACAACTCATTAATTAAGTGTGAGTCATACTTAATAACTATAGTACATTAATGCTGATCCATAGTTCTTCAGACACTTTGGTTATTCATTATTTTTAACTATGAAGTAACAATGTATTAACAGTGCACTGCAAAAAGTGATCTCTTGATAAGTTAAATTTGCTTCAAGTCAGAATATTTGGCCTTATTTTTGACTTGCCAAATAAAAAATATCTGCCAATGGAACATGT
>OMNZ01025423.1:0-12411 GCA_900303255.1 Lesueurigobius sanzi | reverse complement strand
GAACGGGCATGATCACGTGATTCTCACTCAGCCTTTCTTACGGGGCGCTGCGTGGCTACAGTCAGTCACATGACCGGTTACTGGTTATTATGCCGAAAAGAGGATAATCCTGCAGGAATAATGACTGTGCCTTCGCTGACGAACATCATTTGCTACAGCGCGAGGCACGGACCGGATTTCACGCTCGAGCCCCACTTCTCTCTGCTCTCCCCGCTCCTCACGCCCACAGTTCCCTGTCGCTCGAGCCCAACTCCTTCCCTCTGCTCTCCCCGTAGTTCAATCCCCAGCACTCGCTCCGTACGGTCACACCACCGCCTAACGCCAGAGAGATCCTCACGTTTCCCGTCAGTCCAGATGTATTCTGTGACGCGTTGCACCTAAACAAGGCTCCGTGATGTGTTTGCTACAGAAAATCTGCACAAGGCGCTCTTTTAAGCGGCTGCACGGCTCGCTGCCTCAGTCTTCTTTCACAAAGTTAGTTACTTTATCATTAATGCTTGATTCAATACATCGCTGCCAGATATGCACCAAAGAGACAGTCGGCTTTCACTTTCACCCAGTCCTCTCTCCTCGTCACGCTCACACATGTGCGCACACACACTGGACCAAAATACACGTGTTCTCTTTCCCCGACATAAGGACTTAAGGAAACATGGTGAAACGGTTTATGTTTGTAGTTTTATATTGAATACAATGAAATATATCTGCCAGGTGACTGATAATGTTGTCATATTAATAACAAACTGCAATCAGGCATCTTAATTAAAGTGCATACATTTTAGTCGACTAGTAAAAATGTTAGTCGACTGAGATGCCACCGACTGATTAGTCGACTAAACGACTACAAGGGGGCAGCCCTAATTTGGAGATGTGTGACTTACTGAGTCTCATACCGACCAGGCATACCCAGATGGCAGCAGTAAAGAGAAGAGGAGAGCAGCCATTGCCCAGGCTTTGGCAGGAGAAGTCAGTGTGGTGCCCCCTTCGCGTCTGCTGGCTCTCCTGGCTCAGTCTCTGAAGTGGCAGCAGCACCAGGGCCTGCTGCCTCCTGGGATGACCATCGATTTGTTCCGAGGAAAAGCTGCAGTCAAAGATGTGGAAGATGAGCGCTTCCCCACGCAGCTCAGCAGACAGATCAAGGTACTCTTTGCCTCTTGAGCGTCATCTTAACTGGTCCACGAGTTTGCAAGTTTTTATAGTTTGTGTTCACTTTCTGAAAATAGTTTGGCCAAAAATCTCATGTGGAGTGCTCGCGGTTCTCTCCGGATGGACAGTATCTGGTGACTGGTTCTGTAGACGGCTTCATCGAGGTGTGGAACTTCACCACAGGAAAAATTCGAAAGGTAACTTTTCCACAACCATTTTTACTCTGAGCTGCTTTCACTACATTAAAACAGCAGTGGTACTTACTAGTGTTGTCACGATACTAGAATTTGGATTATTTAACCTTGGTGGATTTGAGAAACAACGATTTACCTTGAGTCCAAAAATTCTCATGATTAACCTACATTGAGCTTTTATAATCAGAGTAATTGTAAAACCGGTTAAACTTGACATCCCCAGTCCCTACCAAATAAACATATAAATAAATTGCAAAACATTGAATCCTGGAGCGTCATAAAGACCCCTGTGATGGAAAGTAAAGATCAGATTTGATCCTCACAGTGGAGAAATTTGCTTGTTACAACAGCTCTTAGGACCGGATCACACAGGGGGGTGCAAAAAGTCAGGAAATGTGCCATCAAGAAGAAAATAGTTTGCTAACAGTAATAATACTGGAATAGGATTGAAAAACCCAAAAAAGCCACCGTGCTAACCACTGCAAAGTTCCACAATGCACCTTTTTAAGTAGAAATCTAAAAGTCTTTGCTGAGCTCTGTGTATAGGGCCTGAAGCGGCACTAGGAGCTCTGAACTCCCGGTGGACTGTTCCTCATCCATGACCTTGTGTGTTTAGGATTTGAAATACCAGGCACAAGATAACTTCATGATGATGGACGACGCGGTGCTGTGCATGGGCTTCAGCCGAGACACTGAGATGTTGGCCACAGGCGCGCAGGACGGCAAGGTCAAGGTGAAGTGATGGAAGAGTCCTTAATGATTCAGAAGACTTTTGAAAACACGTTTAGTCGGTTAATACTGTACTCTTTGCTCAGGTGTGGAAGATCCAGAGTGGCCAGTGCCTGAGGAGGTTTGAGAGAGCCCACAGCAAAGGCGTGACATGTGTGAGCTTCTGTAAGGACAGCAGTCAGCTCCTCAGTGCGGCCTTCGACCAGACCATCAGGTATGGTTTTAGCACATTTTTGGATGAGATGATGTCTAATGGTGCGTTCAGACCAAATGCAATTTCAGAATTAAAATTGCATCAAACGGCTCTTATTGGATGACTCTGCATTTTAATTCTGATGCCTCCGACGTGTCAAAGCGAGTACCAGGAAGAGCGCGACTTGATTATGGCTGTAAGAAGCAATTGTGCAGAAAATATAAAGTAATCAAAGTCAAAAAAAGGTCCAAAAATGCTTGGCGGAACACAGGCTCTCAATTTTTGTATTAAAGGACTTTTAAACTTTTTTTTTCACTAAACGGAGTGCCTCCAACAGTTTTTGGCTCAGATTATTTTATATTTTCTGCACAATATCATAGCCATAATCAAGTCGAGCTCTTCCTGATCTTGTAACGCTGGCCCAGTCCTTGAATAGCACCTGTTTTTCTAGCCTTCTACCACACAGACTCTCTGAAGCACTCACTGTCCTTGTTTGAACTGTGCCAAAGACAGTCTTGGACGTCTACACAAAGTGCTGTCAGAGGAGTTGATGCGTCTTCGAAGGAGCCCGTTGTTTTGTTGTCTTTGTTTTTGGGCTGAGTTTGCAAAAAATGTGTCAGATCACCCTAGTGACATTGTGGCTTTTTGCGATACAGATATTACATCATCTGATATTGCAATGATATTTTTTATTGTACAACCATTGGACAGAGCCCAGGGAGGTGCATTAAAGGCAGTAAACTCAAGAATTGTGTCACTGCCATTTACTGCTGTTCCTTGTATTTTGGAGAGCCCCTGGTGTATGCACTATGATGTCCAGCTAAACAGACTGACCTTTTCCATCAGGATCCATGGTTTGAAGTCCGGTAAAACACTGAAGGAGTTCCGGGGCCACAGCTCTTTTGTGAACGAGGCGTCTTTTACTCCTGATGGGCACCACATCATCAGTGCGTCCTCTGATGGCACTGTCAAGGTAAGCCCAGTACCCGGCTCTGGCCAGAGGGGGCAGTATTGTGTTAGTTAATCGCCTGCAGTGTTGTTTTCCTCAACAATAACTATGACAAAATGAATGCGTTGACCCTTTTTTCATGACAGTAAAGTGAGGATGGCGAGCTAAAAACTGCTCTTTGGCTAAAACACGATGAGACGTGTATTAGTTTCAGGCTCAATGTTATTACCAGTTGCTCGCTGCAGACGAGCATCAACTTCAGGCTCTGTTTAGCCCAGGGGTGTCCAAAACATTTCTACGGAGGGACACATATACACGCGACATGGAGGGGCCAAGACCTGGATCAGTCCTGGCTTATCCTTAAATTTGATCATATTTAGTTCTTGATTTAGCCCTGGATTTGTTTAGTCATAGTTTAGTCCTAGTTTAGACCTGATCCAGACCTGATTTAATCCTGGTCTAGGCCTCCTTTTAGTCCCATTTGGCACTGGTTTGGACCTACTTACTTTTTACCATGTTCCCAAGAAAACCTCTGCTATAGGCTTTAGCCATTATTAAATCACATTCACAGGGAGCGCTGGTGAGTGAGGAGGGCAGAGAGGCCCGTAAAATACGCAATCACAATGTTTTTATGTCTTTTTGTTCTTTTAAATGTCATGGAAAATCCTGGAAATTACCTAGAAAATAATTTCAAGTACAGAGTGAAAACCCTGATATAGAAATGACGAAAATGTGACTAAACGTGCATAAGCATTTTCGTCCATAAGACTAAATCTAAGCCAAAAACGACACTGACCGACTGTCTCCTTATTCACCGTGCCGGAGTTTTCCTCCCTGAACATTTTCAAAGCAGTGGTTGGTTCCTCCACTCACTGCGCCTCTTCTCATGTGCTGCAGATGTGGAACGTGAAGACCACAGAGTGCACCAACACCTTCAAACCTCTGGGCACGTCAGCCGGCACCGACATCACGGTCAACAACGTCATGCTGCTGCCCAAGAACCCAGAGCACTTTGTGGTGTGCAATCGCTCCAACACGGTGGTCATCATGAACATGCAGGGACAGGTAAGGGCTCTCCTCAGTCTGCTCATGCACCTGGACTCGACACTCCACTACAGTTCTAAGCAGATCAATGTTTCGGGTTGGTAGTTTTTTCATTGTTATGTATCATTAGCATCATTTTGGGTGCACTACTTCAGAAATGCTGCCACGGTGTTGTAAAAAAAAAGGGTTATTGAAGGGTCCCTCTCGATCAAGAGATATTATGTTCTATTATATTATGGCTGGGAAGTTTTGTATAAATAAATACAGATAGAAAATAACTAGAGATTTTATTTAGTTGAAACGAAAAATCACTTTAATATTTGTTGTTTTTAGCATTCTTTTAGTAAGACAGGAGGTTTGTTTACCTGCTTGACGAGTTTCAACCGCTCCTGTGGTCTTCGTCAGACTTTAATATTTGTTTATTCAATGTTTAACAGACAAAATAACTATACTATATACTGTAACTTATTACTATTAACCCAAAAATGACCTGTTTAATATACTGTATACACGACTGCTCAAAAGTTTGGGTCACTTCTTATTTTCTGTTCAAGACAATTTACATTGTATGATTCTCATTGAAGGCATTAAACTATGAATGAGCACATATAGAATTATGTAGGAAGTTTAAAAAAGGGTGAAATAAATATATTCTAGATCGGGGGTCAGGAACCTTTTTAGCTAAAAGAGCCAAAAAGTGACACATTTATTTCCATGAGAGCCATACAATATTTTTTTTTACTCTGAATACAACTAAATGTGTGAATTTTTAAACAAGAGAGTAATGGGTCTCAGAAATTTTTATACTGGAGTTATCCAATACATACTAGGGGTGTAACAATTTAGTAATAAATATTTATTATTAAGCAGTATTTATGATCTCTGTTTTTTTTAAGGATAAAAAAGGAAAAAAATGTCCAATTCTCCAAAGCTGCTTAATGATAAAATCTGCCCCTGTGATCACAATACTAAACAAAATACAAAACCAAATTTCACTTTCATTGCCACAGAGCAGCCTTTGGTATTTGGACTTTTCTTGGACAACTATGTTTTTACATGTTGGAAATTTGGTTATGACCAACATTGAGTTTTATGCATTTGGATACGCACTGCTCTGGATCTACAGCTGGATACACAATGTGGTGGTCTTCAGGAGAACCCTAAACAAGCCCACACTGCTTTCTTTTTATTATGAATTGTATACTCATTGTGTTAAGAAATGCCAGCTAAGATTTATCCGAGAGCCACATGCAGTCATCAAAAGAGCCACATCTGGCTCTCGAGCCATAGGTTCCCTACTCCTGTTCTAGATTCTTCTAAATAGCCCTTTGCTCTTTTTCCACTTTTTTTTTGCTCAATGCTTGTAGTGAAATGAGTTGACTCAGAGGAACAAGGGTCTGGCTGGTGCATCAGTGCCACTAAAGCTCTTAAGCTGGACACACACTAGAGGATTTTTTGTCTGAGGAGGCGTGGCTCAATAAAAATTTGCTCTCATGGCATGATCTGTGGTGGGACTCCTCATGTATGTATGTGTGTCCTCATGTCTGTCCTTAAGTGTGTGTGGTCCTGACGAGCACCTTTGTTTTCACCTGACCTGCTGTATGTGGGACCAGTGTATGGGACGTTTTCTAACTTGTGATTTGGTTGCAGATCGTGAGGAGTTTCAGCTCTGGTAAAAGAGAAGGAGGAGACTTTGTGTGCTGCACGCTGTCGCCCCGAGGAGAGTGGATCTACTGCGTAGGAGAAGACTTTGTGCTGTACTGCTTCAGCACGCTGACTGGAAAACTGGAGAGAACGCTCACGGTCAGTGTGTAGCAGAGGTCATTAATTAGAGGACCTCCATCTGGACCCGAACCATACACACCAAACCTTGAGTCCAACCTTTGGACCTGAACGAGTAAATCCCCCTCTTGCTCTCCCCAGCAGAGCAGTGACCATAGCTCAGATTAACTGAAAGGAAAGCTGAGACTTATTTACTGTTTTAAACTGAGCAGACCCTATAATTATCTAATTAGTTATGCACATGCGATGTCGCACACACAGTAGCGCTGTTTCCAGATCCTTCTTAAAATCCTAGCAGAGGAAGGCTATTTACAATGAACCAGGACTAAACAAGGTCTAAACAAGGTCTGGGCCAGGACCAAAACTGGATTGAACCAGGTCTAAACCAGGACTGTGGAGTAAACAGGAGAAGCACAGTCTGCATTGGCAGCAGGAGGAAATTCTTATATTATATATTCTTATAGGCATTAGGCGCTTTTTAGGGGCTACAATTTTAATATAATAAAAATAAATATCAGGTTATAATTAATGCACTCTTTTCAAAACACAGCTGGATTTTTATAAAGATTATAACAATGTTTTAAGTAGTAGTAGTTTAAGTTTAGAAGTATTGTTTCCATAAATTGTCTCCATATGCTCCATACTTTTGCTGCAAATTGGACCTTGGTGGATTTTAATTAATTTCCCTGGTGCATACTGTCCCCACCATTATCGACACAAACCAAGGTCCTCAGAATGAATCATGTGCTGTAAAAATAGCACAATATAAAACAAATGCATGATTATTCTGTGTGTCCTTAGGTCCATGAAAAAGATGTGATTGGCATTGCCCACCACCCGCACCAGAACCTGATCGGGACGTACAGCGAGGACGGCCTGCTCAAACTGTGGAAGCCTTGAACTCTCATCAGCGATGGACTTTACTTCTGTTTTGAGTTTGACATTTTTAAGTACATTTCTACATTTTAACATTGATGATAAAGGTGTCTTTATTTTGTCTTTATATTTTCAAATATGTCTAGCTTTTGTTTTGTATTAGGCCTACACATAAAAAAATTAAATGATCTTCGGAAATGTAGGAACTCTTTAACATACAACTCTTGAAAATGGATTACTAAACTGACCTGTTCAATGCTCTGTCCCCAAAGAAAGTCATTTGATGAACTTCTGAATGAGCAGTTTATATTATAGTAGTTTTGTTCTTCCTTCATAGTGCACACTCTTACTTTCTCTTCTAAAAACAGGAGCGTCTGCTTACATCCAATCATCTCTCAGTAATCTCTCAAATGCCATAGATCAGGAGTGTTAAAGCCTTTGGGACGTAGGCCACATATGAACCGGAAAATACTAAAGAGACAACATTTTTAACATTTAAACAAATAATAACGAGCACTGTCATAATTCATCACATTTGATTGGATTTGATTTTAAAATTGTGCTGATTTGGTCTTGGCCCTACAGGACTGTAGCCTAATAAATAATATTAATGGCTGCACTGTCGTCATTATTCATTCACTCCCTACTTGGTGGTAAGCTACTATTGTAGCCACAGCTGCTCTGGGGTAGGCTGACCATTTACCACAAGGCTAATACTTGATGTTCTGGTCTGGAGGACGGTCTGCTGTGAAAACTAGAAATGTCTCGACACAAATTAAGTTTAGGAACAAGGTTAGGTATATTTTCAGACAAACTAACTCACAGTTCCATTCAAAATCACAGCAGACTGTCCTTCCCGACACGAGTATCTAGCAATAACTTTGCTAAACTGCTATTTATTTCCTGCTCTCATATGTCGGTCCCCTCCATGGAACTATTATTACTAACTATAATAGTTCTATGGTCCCCTCTGCTGGACAAGTGTGGAAATCCTTTCTTTGCTATTTTGGCTTCCCCCTAGTGGTTGGAGTGAGCATTTTGGTTATTTCTTTAAACACATCACTCCTCACATGGAATGGGCTAGAGCAGGGGTGCCCAAAGTTTTTTTCCATGAAGGGACAAACGCAATACTGTTTTACATGAAGAAAGACCAAGTGCAAACAGATCTATGAATAAATATCCTTTCATTACTGTGCTATTAAGTCAGACATGATGTTGTGATGTCCTTTGTAACTATTGAGTCTATTCAGTCACAAATTAATCAAATTAGATACTTCTTACGAATATAAGCACCATCTCAAGGGCCAAATTAAACCTCTTGGAGGGCCGAATCTGGCCCACGCGCACCACTTTGGGCATCCCTGGGTTAGAGAGACTTGACTTCTGAGGTCGTATGTTTGACAACCGTGCCTTACGATTCTCTCAAATCCTGTGTCATTCTGAACAAATTCAATTAGTCTCACTTGTAATTAAAAGCTCTGATGTGGATTTGACTCGTGGAGATAACGCTGGGAGTCAGACTGCACGCCTTAAGAAGAAAAGGGTGCAATCTGGCATTTTCAACATGGATTTTCTTGACATTGAAAATGCATTTCAGATTTCATGACCATCCAGCTCTCCAGCACAAGGTTACCAATATACTGAAATATTTTTGACAAGGAAACTATGCTCTAGTCTAACATCTAGGCAACTAAAGTTTACATAATATATCCACATGAAATTTGGTTCAGGACGTATTCCCTTCTTGGTTATATCGATGCTTTACCGTTGTTTCATTAGCAGTAAATGTCATTTATCTCAGATTAGATTAATTGATCTTCATTTTAAAAGGCAAAGTGCAAAACTGTTATTTTAAAATTGCTTGCAGAACAAAAGCCTGTGATGCCTGGACGGTGTAATATTTTAGGGCATAATTGACAAAAGCTGCATCACCAACTTTGTCTCTGTATTTCTGGGAACTTCCGACATAAAGGCTAAGGATCTGCAATGTTCTGTTGGGATGAAGACCGGGCCTTCACCATTCAGTTAATAATCAAAATAAGTGTAAACAGTGCAATTGAGCTGAAATAGGAGCGATGTATCTCTGGTTCCATAGATCCCACAGTCACCCAATGCCCCCCATAATGAGGCTATCTAATCAAAAGAACCCACATATTTACATACAAATGAACAACTAGCTATGATTGTGGGCTAAATGCTGATTTAAAGATAACGCTACAACATAAGAAAAACAAACAATTTCCTTCAAAGCACAAACCTGTTTCAGTGTACTTGTTTTGCAGACATGCTTTGAGGGCCCCCCAGTGGGAACAAATGTTCTAAACTAGACAATTATGACTAGACAATCATCTTACATTTTAGTGTGAGACAGAGCTGCTTCAAATTTCAAAGCCTAAATGAAAGTGTGGTTCCTCTCCTAATTGAATGTGTCACTGCATTGGCCACCGTGTCTGGCCCTCAATGTCATAATACAGTTGAATTTGTATACCCCGATTAAAAAAAAGTTTGCACTACACAATTAAATCGGGTATAGAGACTTTTATAAGGAGTAAACGATGAGGAGCAGTGCGTTACATGGCTTTAACGCACAACTCTGCTTTGTAAAACGGTGTAACGCACTGATCCGAATTGTTTTATCCGCTTATACCATGGTCCTACAAAAACTGAAACTCAGTTTCCTGTTTATTGTCTGAGGGGTCATTTAAATCCAGAAAATTATTTTACATTACTTTAACTCACTCTTTGTTTACAGTTACTATGGCAACAGCGGGAGTGGAGTGATATGCCATGATATCAACTGGAGGCAGGAAGTGAGCAAGAGAAATAACTAAAACTAGCGTTATTGTGTAAAACTACAACAACAAAAAATGTCCTGCTGTGGCTTAAGGTGCAAGAACAAGGGTAATGACATTTGAGACTATAAAATAAGGTTTTATCTGATATTTCCAACAACAGTTAGACATTTGTTTATTGTTACTATGACAACAGCTAGAAGGGCTCTAGTCAGCGCCGGCTCCAGAATACAGTGACTGAGGGTGCATTAAATGTGTTTCATAGGGGTGCAAATAGACACCCTAGCCAACACTGGGATGCCGCTAAAACCGAGGGTGCAAACCTTTTAAAATGAGGTTGCAATGCACCCTTTTGCACCCCTGTAGATCCGGGCCTGGATCTAGCTTCCCTCCAGCAAGCCCCAAATGTTTACAAACAATGACCTGTCTAGAAAATAAATAATAATAAATAACGCACGCCTAGCATTAGCATCACTGACCATGGAATTCATAAAAATATAGGATTTCTGGGCAAAAAAGTGTCATCCAAACCAAAAAATAAATAAAAGTATTTGAATATATTTAACTATTTAAACATGGCTAAATAAATATGAAGATTGGCATTTTGTACGAGTTTGTTTTGCCTTCATTGTGAGGGTTTAGTGAGTCACCGCTTTCCGAACGTCATCGCGCGAGCTCGGCCCGCGTCTGGAGAGGGAGAGACCGCTTTCCATTTCCTGTCAACAGACTTCCCCTGAAGCCGAGCGATGTTTACCACCATTCTGTGGTAAGTACATTTCTTAAAAGTATAATCTTCAAATATTACAACTCGATCTATTAACTATGAAGCCCCGTGCTAACAACGCCGTAAGACGTAAAAGCAATGTTACGCAATCATCGCAAAGGTCAGTTTTAAGTTTGTTATAACGACAGGAAATGCAGATTTACACTGTCACTGTTGAAAACTTTGTGGCAATTTACACTTTATAAGTATACTAGACCTAACTAATGACAGTGAAGACATTATTGTTAAACTTGAGCCTTTCTTAAGCTTCTTGTTGTGTTGTAAAGTTGTGTTCAGTTCACGTGATGTCGCAGGTGCACTGTGTAGATAGAAATAAGGAAGAGACATGAAGTTCTATATATTGCGTTGCGTTCACGTTCTAGGATTCTATTTTAGTTGGAGCAGGTGCAGATTTTGAAACTATTTCCAAAAAATAATATTGACACATGTTTTCCCTGGTCATTATTTGATAATTGGATTCACACACCTTTCATATTATTCTTATGGCTGAAAGCCTTTTCTTTTGGCCAGTATCATGCACATTTTTGAATAATGTCTCCACTTTTGTAAACCTTTATGAGAAAATAATTATACCAATGTTCATATGTGCTGACAGAAGACATTGAACTTTGTAACAGATTTTGTTTCACGTGGATTCGTCCAGGAATTACTGAGAAATGTATTTTCTTTCAGAGCAGGTTTTGATGCCTGCCGACAGCACTAAAGAAAGTTACTTGATCAGCTCAAAAAAATGATACAAAAATCAAAATAAAATAGTATTTTATGTAATTAATTACCATTATTGTTCTGTTTTATGGTCCTAAACTGTCGGGGAGAATACTTTGAAATTGTATTTAGTTAATAATACGTGGTTAGTAATATTTGGCTTAAACTGTATTTTGTAACATATTCCGTGACTTTGTCCTATACTTTCATATTGATTATCCTTCTATTTATGTATAAATATGGCGTATGAAGAAAAATCCTGTATGGATTTTCATTATATTTATGTATAAATACGGTGTATGCTTATAAACATCAATCAATCAATCAATTTATTTTTGTAACGCCCAATATCACAACAGGAGTCTTCGGTATGGGCAAAAACAAATCAATATCAGGCATCAAGAATGATCAAAATAAGTCACACACAAATGAATGTCACACACGAATGAAATGTCACAACCAGATGTAATGTCCCGTAACGAAGTTGCTTGAGTAACAAGCTTGGAGTATCCCACATCCTTAGACCTTCCTCAACATGGGCTCAGTGCTTGTTGCCCCGCCTCTTATGAAAATTTTTTAGGAACACAAAACAAACGTATGCACACCTGAAACACAACAGATACTAAACCTTTGATGTTTGTTTCAAAATGCGCAATATGTAAACTTTTGATCAGGGACATTTGGCTAGTTTCTAGTTGAAAAGTATAAACAAACAGGTTTTTTGACAATAAATGACTTCATACAACCACTAACCATGAGTGAAATAAAGGTTTTTGTGTTATCATTCATATTTTATGAAATGCTAAAGTTGACATAGGCTGACTTTTGGCCACAACTGTATATTCAACATGAACATAATTCAAACACTGCTTAACTTACTTGTCCACATGTTTGTGTTATAAGATGCAATGGAGGGGTCCGTGCTGCCCCTGTGATGGTGCTCCCAGCATTCCACACGACAAAGAACTGAAGGATGAAAGTGCTACTGCTGCTATGCCTCGCTGCACTGCTGGGAAGAGGTCTGTGGCCTTTTATTGAACAAACTGCAGTGTTAATTTCGTCGACTAAAATATTTAGTCATAATTTTAGTCACAGTAATATTTTTGCTGACTAAAATGAGACTAAAACTAAATTAAAGTTAGTTCATGAGACTAAAACTACGACTAAAATCTCCAGATATTTTCGTCGACTAAAAAAAGACTAAATAAAAATGACAA